>JAOWBN010227806.1:0-12776 GCA_028565015.1 Pinguicula moranensis
AATTTGGATAGGAAAGAAATTAGTCTAGATAAGTGCTAATTAAATAACAACCTAATCTAAAGATTTGGATAAGGAAATAGTGTCTTTGGATAAGGAATGAATCCTTTTGGATAATTCTTGGGGAGAAACTTCCTTATCCATTGGATCCTTGGACTTGGTCTTCTTTCCACTTGTCCTTGGACTACACAAACCACCAAAAAAGTGCACTATTCATTTGTGCCTGCTTCTTGGGCCATAACTTGGATTTTGGTAATGGGCCAGGCCATTTCGGATGGGCCATGGGTCCCACTAAGTATAAATGGGTCATGATCTCCACTAAACCAAGCTTCTTGGATCAACAAGTTCAGAATCCTTGCTCGTCCAAGACTCCTTGTTAGATTATAACTCCTTGGTGGATTAGGACTCATTATTGGAATGGGATTTCTTGTCGAGTTATAACTCCCTATTGAGCTAAGACTCCATCCGGGGCTAAGACTCCTTGTTGGATCAGGACTCCCTCCGGGGTTGGGACTCCTTGATGGATTAGGACTCCTGGTTGAACTAGGATTCCTTGTAGGATTAGGACTCCTAGAAATAGGATTCCTTACTGACTTAGAACTCCTTGTTGAGTTAGGACTCCTTCCGGGATTAGGACTCCTTCCTAGGTTAAGATTCCTTCAAAGATTAGGACTCTTTTGGATTAGCCATGCTACCCTCCAAATGTGTCTTAGGCCTCGAACATCTAGCCACAATCAAAGATCTGATCATCTTGTAACTTGTACCTAGGTTCACTTCACCCACCAAGGCAATTGTTTTATCCAAGAACAGTTTGTAACGATTATACAAACGGGTTACAAGTGCTCCATGGTGGATATGCGAACAATGTCCCACATGGATTTGGAATGGGAAAGATCATGGGTATAAAGGATTGAATACTACAAATTGGTATGAAGTTTTTCGGGTAAAAGCCCAAGAACAAAACCATGAGGGATTAGGCCCAAAGTGAATAATATCATACCATTGTAGAAATAGTTAGTATCTAAGGTCCTAACACTCCATCCCCCAGCCAATTTGTCCTCCAAAATAAAGCTAGCCAAATAGCTTTCCACAGTTTTGAGAAAGAATCCGGAAAGGTAATTAGATTCGAATCCCATAAATGGTCAGTTGAATCAAAATATTTACTACGTATCACCTGACACCACAATCTGTCATGCTCATCTCCATGTCTCCACCCCCATTTTCCTATCATAGCCATATTCAGTGTATAGAGATCTTTAATGCCTAATCTCCCCTCAGCCACATCCAAACGCAAGTCCTGCCATTTTATCAAACTAATAGGCCTGACTCTGTTTTGAGATTTTTGCCCAAGAAAAGAGGTCTGAATTTGCTCCATTATCTTAATAACCAGCTTTGGAGCACGAAAAAAGGATAGTTATTAAATTTGTAGAGATGTTAGAGATGACTTCATCATAATTACTTGTCCAGCAAAAGATAAGAATTTAATTTCCCGTTTCTCCAAACGGCGCCTCATCGTTTATAGCAGTCAATAGCTTGATGGATTGTGCTCCCACATATTTGGCAGGCATCAAGATTGTATTCCACATCCGTGTTACTCCCATGGCGGTGACGATAGGAACTTCTTCACTCATTTGAATTGGATCTTCCCCGTCAAAAGTTGACCGACCTTGACCGCCAGGTCCAGATAAATGGCCTTGATGATTCATACCGCTAGAAAATGGTTCCCTCCTTGCCGAAATGGATCGCCAAATGAAGCACCAAACCGATTTTAGAATCTGCCACGACCCCATCCACCATAACTCACAAATGAGAGTTCTGATCAATGACGACACTCCAAGGATTCTAAGTGAAACGTGACCTGCTAGCACCAGTGTTGACAAATTCTGAATATTCGATCCATATTGCGCCAATGTATTGGAATCGACAACTGTATATCAAATTAAAATGGATATAATTATGAACAAATACAATAACAAATCGTACCTTTAATGTCGAAGCTTATAGAACTGTAATATTTTGGTTGATTATATCACGAACACGAATAAGGAATCTACCAGAATTTGCTTATAATCCACGTAATCAGATGATAAGACATCGATTTGAGAGAAACTATATATATGTTTCTGGGTATCAACATATGAGAATAAAGAAATTGTGGAGTGTAAATAGACATACTAAACAACCTATTTATAGGTAGGGATTAGGGTTTAGTAATTAATGTGTAATTACGTAATTGACCGTAAACTTAATTATGTAATAGAATCTTATTCTATTAGAAATAATATTAGGTAATCAACGAATAATTACCTTAATTAATTCTATTAGACTTTATAAGATATTTTGTCTAACAGCTCACACTCAGCTATATAAGCAGTATTATAAAATACAATTTTCAAAATCTCCCGACGCTTCATACGAGAATTGAATCATGCGACCATAAAGTACTAGCAGCGCCATATTAAGTCATCATCTAACTAATATGACACTTTCAAAGCGATGATACCCTAAATCCTTTTCACATCACCGATAGCTATGTATCTCTATAAGCTGTACAATATTTAGTTACATACTCAATATAACCGTCATGAAAAATATGGTGAAACTAGAAAGATTATTCCTTAGACACTAATGACCATCCGTATCAACTCGACTGCTTTCCTAGCATGGTCTGCTGGATTATATAGATCCTAGCCCTTGGATGACATACTAAAGTGGCATTATCAAGCCTCAACTTCAAAGAGTAACATCTAAGTGGACATGTGTATGTTCATATGATCACACAATGACAATCAGGAAATTCGTTATCATTGTAGGTGTCAATACCGATGACATTCTCTTCATTGTTGTTCCCCATGGTTATGCTTTGTGTTCCGACACCACAACAATGAAACTCGACAAATCTAGCACGGTCATTCACTACGTGGTGAGACGCTCCTGAATCAACAATCCATTTAGGAAAGGAGTTACTAACTAATGCATGGGAGAAAAAAGCATAATTTGGGGTTATTTGGAGAATAAGGTACCTTTTTAGGCTCGAAACAGTCCCGAGAGTAGTGACCTTTCTTTCTGCAGTTATAGCACTTCACACGTGCCATATTCTTGGGGACGTTAGCCTGGGGCTGTTTAGTGATTTTCTTTCTTTGAATAAATTTCTAAGTCTTGTTTGCTGACTTACCAACTTTCTTGTTCCTCTGAAAGTTTCCCCCATGAGTAGCGAAAACTTTGGCAGGGGGTGCGGAATCTCGCAGGCTCTCATCTTCAAACTCGAGATGCTTGAATATGTTAGCGAATGTCTTGATGTTCACGTCATAATTCATCAGAGTTTTGAAGGAAATCCAATGTATCTCTTCCCGATATTTTAAGAAGGACATTTGACACAATTTTAAAATTAGATTTTTTGTGAAGAATTTTGCATTATTTTATAAGTTCGAAAATTTCACTTGGATTATAATTATCACGTCTTTCATAACCAAAACATTTCTAAATAAAATCTAACTTTCAATTATTGAAACAAATTTAAGAAAAAATACATAGTAACACATACAACAAAACGGATTGGCACATGTAATTGTTAATTGTGATAATTCGGTGTGTGTTTTTTTTAGAAAAGCCAAATTTCATATAAAAGTAAAAAAGTTATTTACAAGACATGGGAATAAAATAGACAAAGAACTAGCATTACATAAGTCTGGACTGAGATTCGAATGTGTAAGGATAAGGATAGTGGTTGCCTCTTTGGTCATGAACTAGATATCATGTCTTTCCAGTAATACTCTCAAGTATAGCTAAGGGTGTCTCTCTAATAATTCGGTGTTTTTTGCTGTAGAGTATTTTTGGTTTAATTTTAATTTGTTTTAGCAAAAAATAATTGGCACAAATAAATTGTTAACGCATAACAATTCGATTTTTCTTTTAACACGTAGTTAAAGGATTTTTTTTTTGAAACTATTAAAAGAATCTGAATCGCTTCAGAGGTGATCCTTAATCGATTCGGTAAGCACCCAGGTAGATGATATTGTACTATTATTTTGATGATCAGCTACCTAGACAGTGCTACCATTCTTCGTGAAGAGCCCATATTTTTGGTGGGGACACAACGGTCCCACTTAAGAACCAACCCTAGATAGCCCCCACGAGCACGATTATTGCGGATTTCTTTTGATATTAAAAATAATTATGGTAATATAATTTTGATTATTATAATTTAATTATTAACACATAGTTAATAATTATTTGTTTATAATTTTATTAGTTTAAAATATATTATCTAATAAAATCAATTCTTAGTTCATTGGTTAGACTCAATGCTTATTTGCCCACCAGATTTCTTTCTTTAAACATTAATCTCTCTAGATAGTAGCGTTTCTCGTGCGATACGTTGGCATTCATATCTCGAATTTCATGCCTAAACATATCACGAATTTCCACCTCACAAAATTCTCTTTTAATAGGGTCGCACTCATCTCTCGAATTTTGTGCAACCCACACGAGGTTTGAGACCCATGAAACCCACATGAAAGTGGGGTTGCGACTTGTATGAAAGTGGGGTTGCGACTTGTATGAAAGTAGGGTTTTGTCCACTTTCCTGCCAAAATGATTATTAGGTGTTACAACTGGGGGTGCGACTTGTATGAAAGTGGGCTTGCGACCTTACGACAGTGGTCATTTCTCTATGCTTTTTGCCTCGCATGATAGCTTGTCAATTCCTTGCAAGAAATGAGAAATGAATATGAAAATGCACTTTTATTGATCAAAGAGTGGCAAGATTCAAGTATAAAGGGTAGCTATGAGTTGGTATAAATCGGACTTATCAACCTCCGCAAAGTTAAATCTTTGTTTGTCCTTGAACAAAATTCCAAGCTCCTTAAAGAACCCCACCCCCGAATTTGAATGGATCTTTATGCTACAAGTTTTACAGCCACAAATATCATAAAAAAATACCTATACCAATACGTAAAGTTACTTAATTTAAAGAGGATTACTCATTTCCAAGACTTTGCAAAGTGGGCACATGGGTTCTAAATTTTCGATGAACTTCCTCCGTCTTAGGTCCATAGATTAAACAGTATTCCTACGAGACCCTTCAACCCTTTTTTCATCTCCCTTGCTTTTTGCCATGCTAAGGCGGTCAGCTGTTGAGATAGACCTTATTTTTAAGCACACTTTTGTGCTCTAAAAATTTTATATTGGAGTTTTGAGAGCATTAATACGTACATCTCGAGAGCATTGATTTACATGAATGCTGCTCTTTTTTAGTTTTCCTTTTTGAGTAGCATTTTGAGCTTTTGCGTGTATATACATAAATGCCTAGCTATTCTTTACATAAATACTTGTGCTTTTGGCTTATTTATTTTTGCTTTTTCCTATCCATCACTTGCCCCGAACTTGTTTAGGCTCATAGGGGCTACTTTTAATTGGAGAATCCCTCGAAGTTCCTATCTAACCCAGGATTTTCATTCAAATTTGTTTCATGTCTAGCTAGTCCCCACTATATGCCACTCGCTCATTCTTTACCTAACATGCAATCCTTCTTCAAACTTTATAATATACTGCATATGATGTAGTATTTTTGAGCAAGCAAGTGCACTCACTAACTCCCAACCAATTTAGGAAACAATTACTCGAGCCAAATTATCTACAATTAAAAAATAAATGCAATATAGTTCAAAACAGATAGTTCAAAACTAAATTAAACCGAAGTCCAGGCAACCAAATGAAATAGTTCAAAGTGGAATGAAACAGTTCAAAAGTCAGGCAGGACAACAAGATAGTTCAAAGCGCAGAATAGTAAAGATGATGCACATGCACCCCTCCCCGAACTTAAACTCGGCACTACCCTTAGTGGAGAGATAAGTTAAGGAAATAGAAAGAGTACTCCCCTGAGGCAGCCGGTGGTTCTACAGTCAGAGCTCGACAGATCAGCTTCCTCCTAACTTCAGAAGATGAGGACTCATCCTTAGCCTCACTTTCTTCTTCCTTTAGGATAGCAGGATCTAGAGTGGGTGGCGTGATTTTCAACAGCAACAAAATCAGTAGGCTAACTAGATAGTGAATTCCTTGAGTGGCCACCATCAGAACCATATTGGTGTGGATGGCCACAAAGCAACTGTAAGTGTGATCCATGACCACTCTTCAGTGATCCTTCGTGGTTGGATGAGCTTCTCTTGGGGTAGAAACTGGGACCTGCACATTAGTGAGACGGGGTTTTGGCTTTGATAGGTGAGTTTTACCTTTTCCCTTTGAGTTTCCTAGTGGGGGACTGATCGGTGTGGTCTTCATTGTTGTGATGTGGCCTGGTGTAGAAAGGCTGGATGACTACGGGATGTCCTCTGATCTACTCTGGATCTTTTCTGAATAAGCCCCATGTTTGGATAGCAAGGCGCCCCCAATATTCAAGGTGGTTGGTGTTAGCTTCTCCTCAAGTAACAGTGCGGCTGCGGCCTTCAGACACAACGCCGTGATAAGCGACGAGAAATGTGGGGAGCTGAATCATTTGCTCAAACTTTCGAGGTTCTCTATAATATCCTTGTAGAGATTTTTCCCACGACGATTGTCATTATAGTTTCAATGGTATATATCAACAATAGTCTCTTTAGCTTGACATTGGAGGTATGGGTCGTGGATATCAATTAGTGCAGATGAACATGCGCAACAACACAGTATTGGAGTGGTAGTCACTCTTGTTGACACCCAACTTAGCAGATGTTGGTTCGGTGAGCTTCTTCAATTTTAGGTTTGGCGAGCATAGAAATCTGGCCAATTCCTTATGATCTAGGCTTTCAATGTACTTGGAATACTCATCGTCTTCGATGTTCGGCAAGCCATAGATTTATTTATAGATTCTGGACTAAATGGAACCAGCCTCTCTCCCAAACCTTCCCTCTTTCTGCCATGATGAGGTTTGTGTATAACTTTCGCTACTATACGAATAGTCTCCTGGACTGCTCAAAAAATGTTTCCACACGCGATCATTCACTGTCACTCGCAAACTAGCTAGTAGGGGTGGCCAAACGGTACGGGTTGGGAATCGGGTATCGGGAAACCCGAAGACCGAATTCCGATTACCCGAAAATGTCGGGTAATCGGGAATTTGGGACGGGTTCGGATTTTGGGTAATTGGGATATCGGGTATCGGGTATCGGGAAATCGGGTAAAAATTTTTTTTTTTTTACGTTAGACAAAATCGGGTAGTCGGGTATTTCTCGAACCCGTCCCGTCCCGATACCCGAATACCCAATTTTTTCGGGTAATCGGGAAATTGGGACGGTATCTGGACCGAATTTTTGGTCCCAAACCTTATCGGGACGGGTTCGGGAAACGGGAATACCCGTCCCGATATCCCGTTTGGCCACCCCTACTAGCTAGAACCCTAAATGCCATCCTTAGGTCCTTGATAATATCCAAAAACCCCACCGTAGAATCATAAAATTCCTGGGCTTTTGCCCCCATAAACTTACCTTGAGTTTCTGTTTTTGTAACGCGTACTCTTTTAGGGGCCATTTCGACTGATTGTTTCAAGTTCGACTCCACTACCCTCAAATAAAAGGCCTTGGGATAGCTATACTTACCCTGAATGATGACATACCAAAATTGTAGCACAAAAGTGGTCAAAAGCTCGATTGTGCGGATACTATTGTGTTGCTCTCTGTATAGTTGGTGATTTGAGAAAGCTAAGGTTGGAGTGTAAGCAGGAAACTCATGAGAGGGACAGGTCTTTTATACGGGCAATTAGGGTAAATACTAAAAAAATGATTGGGCTTTTAAATAGTAAGTCGCGTAACTTTATGGCCCATCAACTTCTTTTGCACTGTAATTTCCCTAACGGCCCAATTTCATGAAATTGCAAACAGGATTAGAAAAATATCAAAGTCTTTTCGTCTGGAATTGCTGATGACTATGGTAGTCTCCGAATACCCGAAGCAATAACTTCCTTTCAATATTCTTATCATGATCCTCATAGTGCAAGATCCCTCTTATGCTATGATTTGCATCATACCTGAAAATCAACATTTCCATTATCAGGTTGACTATTTAAACTAATAAAAATTATACACAGAGAAATAAACTCTAGTGAAATTGTCTAAACCCGAATAAGAATCCCTCTACACCCCTCCCCAAACTTAAAGCTCAGGATAGATCAAACATTAATTTGAAGTGCAAATTAAATATAGGAGAGAGAGTTGAGGGGAGCTTGGGTTGTCTCCCAAGAAGTGCTTCTTTATTGTCATTAGCTTAACGTCCATTTCCCTTGGTCCTTTAAATATGTGATGGCAGTGTTGTGTACATTGCAACAATCAATATAAAACTTTAGTCTCTAGCCATTCACCTTAAACATTCACTTTTCGGGGTGAGAGATTTCAACTGCTCCATGTGTAGATATTTGAACAACTTCAAATGGTCCTGGCCACCTAGATTTTAATTTACCTGGGAATAACCGAAGTCGTGAGTTGAAGAGCAATGCTTTCTGTCTATGGTTAAAACTTCGCCTGACTATGTGCTTGTCATGCCACTTCTTTGTTCTCTCCTTGTAAATCCAGGGACTTTCGTATGCATCATTCCTCAATTCAGCCAATTCATTTAGCTGCAATGTTCTTCTCTCTCCCACAACCTGCATGTCAAAATATAATTTTTTTCATTGCCCAGTAAGCCTTATGTTCAAACTTCACAGGGAGGTGGCATGCCTTGCCATACGCTAGACGATATGGGGACATGCAAATGGGCGTTTTGTATGTTGTTCTATATGCACATAGTGCATCATCCACCCTTCTTTCTCAATCCTTTATGGAAGAACCAACTTCCTTCTCTAAAATATTATTTATTTCACGGTTGGATACTTCCACTTGGCCATTGGTTTGTGAGTGATATGACAACGCAACACGCTGGTGAACTCCATATTTTGTGAGTAGAGCCTCAAATTGTTCGTTGCAAAAATGTGATCCTTCATCACTGATGATGCATCAGGGTGTTACAAAGCGTGTGAAAATATTCTTCCGAAGATTTTTCAAGACCATTGCTGCATCATTCGTAGAAGTAGAGATTGCTTCAACCAATTTAGATACATAGTCAACTGCCATTAGAATATATTTCTGACCGAAAGAAGGTGAAAATGGTCCCACAAAGTCAATTCCCCACACGTCAAAGAGTTCCACATCCAGAATTAGTTATAATGGCATCTCACTTTTCTTGGATAGTTGCTATATCCTTTGGCATCAATCACATTGTAACACAAATGAGTGGGCGTCTTTAAATAAGGATGGCCAATATAAACCACATTGTAACACCTTGGCTGCTGTATGGTTCCTACCGAAGTGGTCACCATACTCTAGTGAGTGGGAATGAATGAGGATAGAGTTTATCTTTTCTTCCGAGATGCATCTTCGAATCATTTTATTTGAGCAAAATTTGTATAAGATGGGCTCATCCCATAACAAATGCTTTACTTGAGAGAAAAAACTATTTCTTTTGTTGATATGTCAATCCCGGTGGCAACTTCACACGCCCAAAAAATTACAATGTCAGTATACCATGGGGCCTGGTGTGACTTCACCACAAAAGCTTGTTTAATGAGATTATCCTCCTGAGGTTCTGTTCTCTCAAATGATTTTCCCCTTTGATCGGTTTCTGTGGCAACACTTGACTCAATATTTGGGCAATTCTCATGAAGTTTGTCAAACTCCATGGCTTGACGTACTTTAAACTTTACTTCTTCACCCTGTACCTGTGACGGTAATTCCCATTTTTTGACATCAATCAATGCTCCTCTAGTTGCCAGAAATGGCCTTACCAGGATAATGGGGATGTCACGGTCCTCCTCCATATCTAGAATGACAAAATCTGCTGGAAAGATAAACTTGTCAACTTTGATCAAGACGTCCTCAATAATACCTCTTGGGTGTTTGATAGATCTATCTGCCAAATGGAGAGATATAGCTGTGGGTTGAGCTTTTCCTAATCCAAGCCTTTGAAAGGTAGACAATGGAATCAAATTAATACTGGCGCCTAAGTTACACAAAGCTCTGTCAAAAATAGAATTTCCAATATAGCAGAGAATAATAAAACTCCTTGGATCTTGCAGTTTTGGGGGCAATTTCTTTTGCAAAATCACCAAGGCATGGTTTGGACGCTTTACATTGGTGATGCAGAGGCATGGATACAGGCAGAGCAATTCAAACCATACATTATTTCTAAAGGGACATGGAGAGAAGATGGCATGTCTGATTATATATATTGACGACATGATAATCACCGGAAGTCATGCAAAAGAGATCGCAAAAATCAAGAGAAATTTGTTCGAAGAATTTGAGATGAAGGATCTCGGGGAACTGAACTACTTCCTTAGTATAGAAGTCAAGAGAACCAAAGAAGGGATCTTTATTTCGCAAACAAAGTATGTGCTCGATCTTCTAGCTGAGACAGGTCTTGTGAACTGCAAACCAGGGGGCACACCAGCAATGGTAAACCATAAACTACAGATAAAAGAGGGAGCTCTCATGGTTGACCGAGAACAATATCAGCGACTTGTGGGTAATTTTAATTATCTATCTCACACTCGTCCTGATATAGCCTACGCGGTAGGCATTATCAGCCAGTTTATGCACAGTCCACAAGAAAAACATCTCTAGGCAGCACTGAGAATAGTCAAACACCTAAAGGGACCACCAGGAAGAGGACTTCAATTCAAAAGGAATGGACATCTTGAGATCCAGGGCTACACAGATGCTGACTGGGCAAGAAACTCGATTGATCGAAGGTCCACTGCCGGTTACTTCATGTTCATAGGAGGAAATCTGGTGACCTGAAAAAGTAAGAAGCAAAAAGTAGTGGCATTATCAAGTGCTGAAGCAGAGTTTAGAAGGATAGCTCGAGGTCTAACAGAAATTCTATGGGTTGATGGCAGACCTAGGATACACTACGACTACCACATGCCCTCTATACTGTGATAGCAGAGCAGCCATAAGTATCTCAGAAAATCATGTACAACATGATCGGATTAAACACGTGGAAGTAGACTGACACTTTATAAAGGATAAAGTTGAAGAAGGAATCATCAGTCTCCCATTTGTCAAATCCGAGGATCAGCGGGCAGACATCCTAACTAAAGCTGTTCCAAATAGAGTATTCAGTATTATATTGGGCAAGTTAGCAATTGGAGATCCTCCAATATAATTTGAGGGGAGTGTTAGATACAAGATAGTTAAGGAAGTGATCTTGATTGATATTGTAAAAGGAAAGGATTAAATGATAATTAACCCTTTCCTTAACCTAAAGATCCTTCCACAAGTGTAATACAAATCTAGTCTATAAGATGTAAGTGTAAGAACCGAAAGAATCAATGAGAATTGAACAACTTTGATGATTCAAGGTCATAAACCTAATATTTTGAGCACCTATCTAAAATCGATGCATATGCGGTGAGGTTGTAGCCAATCTCGAATATCAGCCCAACATCTACTTTATTGTACGTAGAAAATTTTGCCCAGGTGGAAAATTTTGCCTTCTCCTGAATTTTATCGTTATTCGGATTTTAATTGTTTAAGAGGTCAATTTTTGTTTCTACTTCTTTATTTTTAAGCTGGCCAAAAAATATTTTTGGAGAAAAAACAATCAAGCATTTATTCTGAAAAAACTCGTGTAAAGCTCTTTTAAATAAGTTTGGAAAGGCTATCTGAATCAGATTGATAACACACTATATCTATATAGTTTTACTAAACAATTCTCAAAATTTTTAATTTATTTTTCTATATCCAAATTTATTAAACAGTACAAGTTTCCCAAAATTAGAGTAAGACAAATGGGTGTGTCGCCCAACATGGCACGACCTCGACTCGGTACGTTTTGGGCCCGTGCTGGACAGGTTCGGTTCCCTAGCTGCGGACTCCGTGCGTTAAAGTCTATTTTTATTTTTATAATTTACCTTTTTTATTTCTAATTATTTATTCAATAAAAAATTATAAATAAATAAGTTGTGTCAGATCGTTTATCAATGCATAGATATGAGGACCGACGCGGTCGGTTTACTGGCCTGGGCTGACACAACCAAAAATAATATTGAGCCATAGTATCTATTTTACAACCGATCCAAATGCCTACCTTTACCTAAAATAATGGATTCATTTATTTATTGTCCACTCAAACTTGTTATTGTTTAAAAAATATTGATTTTTTTTTTGTTATCTTACTCTTATTATCTAATTTATCATCATGTGTAAATTTTCTTATTAAAAAACGTACCAAAATTTATTTATTTTTTGTGTAAAGCCGAAATAATTTTTTTAAATAAAAATATACACAGTTATTTATTTTTCAAACAATTAAAGGCCCGTTAGTTAAAACTGTAAGTGTAATTGGGCCAAGAGAATGACAGTTAAATGGGCACAGAAAAGTTGGGCCCAAAACTGGAATTTTCTTGCCACGTAAGAAGCGAACAACTAGGTACGTCTCTGCAGGTTCTACTAGGGGTCGGCGTTCGAAATTCGGAATTTGGAATTGTCCATTATGATCCGATTCGTACTTTATTCGGAAGTGATATTTGATTTTCATTCTGTTCCGTATTAGAATTCGGAATTTGAAATTTGGAATTCATAATTCGGAATTATGTTCGAAAATTCAGAATTTCAAAACAATAAAAAAAATTAAAAAAAAAAATCGAAAAAAAAAAAAATTGAACCAGCAGTTTAATTATAAAAAAAATGAACTATGTTGTTCAACCTTGCAGGATATATCGTACATTAACAACTAAACTAACACAAAATTTGACTTAAGTAGTTTCAGTTATTGAC
>JAOWBN010227817.1:0-12775 GCA_028565015.1 Pinguicula moranensis
GTCAACCCACGAGTAGAATTACTTCCTCGCACAGAGAGCTTGCCTAGGCCTCCACGGCTTGAAGTTCCAACAGCAATAGCAGCCAGGCTGACATCTGAAGCTTTTTTTCCTTCCAAGCATCTAGAGAGAAAACCATTAGAGTCACTCTCCTGGCATTCCTCATCATCAGACTTGCCATGAGTCGAACAATCAACATCAGACTTCCTACCAAGCTTGTCAGCAAAACCAGCCTTCTCAAGACTGGATCTAATCTCAGGCTCCACAGGCTCAACAGTTTTAGAGGTGCATATTCCATCTCTAGTGATGCTACTCAAAAGCATAAGCCAGCTCTTTGATACAGAGGCGCAGGCACTCCTCTCTTGGCCATCAGGTAGCCGCCTGAAAATCTCGTAGAGGCACTCATCAGGAAGAATTTCAATTGACGTCTGCAGCTTAGCTCCTCCACTGACAACAAATGGAGCACAGATGCGAGACTTTTTTCGAGGCAGAAAATAAACATCGACGTGGTTACCAGAGGGAAAAAACGGACTCGAGTCTTTGGGGTTAGGAAGATAACTCCCTGGAAAAAAATTGCTAAGATCTGCAAGAAAAGATATGGAAAATGCATTAGAATATTAATCATACACCCCTCAATAATTTTGCACCTATGAACAGGTCCGGACATCAAGTATGCAACAAAATTGACAATAGTCATTAGCTTCGCATCAGAATTCGAACCCTCAACAAGAAGCAACAAAGTTTTTAGAAGCTAACACGACAATATCAGATGACGGATACAGCATCTGGCTAGAAGACCATAACGACACAATTAACAATATAAAAGCTCAAAACTTGCGATGGTACTTCAAAGAGTAACCCCGAGTTTGTATATACATGTTGAAGTTCCAAGAAATGGCAAGATGTAGTTAAAAACAGTACCCATACGCCTAAAGAAGTAAACTTTCACCAAAAGTCACATGACCCTTCAACGGAATAGCAGATTAATAGCAAGATATCAAGAAATTAGTACAGAAACAACAACATAATACGGAATTGAAAAATGAAACCCTATGAATCTCAAGCAAAACCAAGATGAAATCCAGTCCGTACCACCGAAATCAAGGACTTTCGACATGGGTCTAGCGTAAAAACCCCAGGGAAGTGAAATCCAGACCTTACAAGCCCAACAAACCCTCTGGCGAGAGAAAACACAATCAGATGAAGCACGAAGAAGGCAATCACCAGAGATACATCAACACATGAGTGCATCAGACGTAGTATCGACGGTCGGAGATCGTAGTATAACCCTGTTGAGTAGGGAAAAAAAGGGAGGGGAAAAAGAAGAAGAAAAAGTGTGGTGTGGGATGGCCACCGTAGTGTATATAATAAATATACCAGAAACATCTGGCTTTCCTGTTATTTTGTTTTCACATTTTGTTTCTAGAATCTATCTAGTCCATCTGCGTGGGGTCGAAAACTTTTTCTTATTTAATGCATGCCTTCAATCGGAACTTCTTTTTCTTTTTACGAGGTGGGGGCATCAGCCACATGCATTGAACCAGGTCCTAGATTATGTTTAATGTATCTGAGAAATCCCAGAACGCATCTGTCGAGATAGACCAAATCCGGGGAGATGCTACGAAAGGACGTCACAAGACGATTCGGATTCGGAACCAATTATTTTCCATTTTCAACTCCGAGTTTATAATTTGATCATTTTGGCAGGGAAAGTATAAAAAAAAGAAGTAATTTGGATATCCTAGTTTCAAAAGTAATGTTAATATCATAAGTTCTAAAATTATGATTTTGGTCTCATAATTTATAATTTACAAACTCAATTTCTAACTTATTTCACCCACTATTGCATGTAAATTCATTTTAATAATATTATAAAAAAAACTTAAATCATTATATATTATTTACTTTGTCCTAATAAATAAACAAATAAATTACTTTTACCAAATTCCCTCGCGCCAACCAACCTCTCTCAATTTTAGAATTGCAACTTTTTTTTGAAGTTGGCGATGTTTAATAAAATTCTGTGGACGATTCTTTGACTTAAAAAATGATTAGTAATATCAAAGTATATTCTCTCCTACTTAGATTAATGGATCCCAAAAAGATTACTCTACCCTCCATTAAAAAAAGAGAAATGAGTTTGAATATAATGCTACTTCAGATTAATTTCATCTTATAGAATTGATCCAGAAAAAGAATATTTATTATTAGAATTTGTAAAAACGGGTAGACATGTAAAAACGGGTAGACATGAAAAATCATGCTCTCCAAACCTTTTTTTTATAAGTAATTGTGAAATTTTATTCCCAAAAAATAAACGAATACAATGCCATGGGCTAGTTGAAATTTAACAATTCATGACCAATGTTGGTCTCCTTACCCAATTCACTATCCCATAGCCTGTATTCTGCTTCTTCAGCTTGAAAGCATCCCATGAATGTACCATAAATTCATCAAAGATTTCACTGGGTGACTTGCCATCCAATTGGAAAATCACCCGATTCCTGTAGATCCAAATTCTCCAATTTGCTACCATCCAGATCCTCCTCCATGTACTTCTGCTTGTAGTTCTACGATTTAGATTCATATGGCTCTGATAGTTGATCATTGGATCTTGATGCAGAACAGTTGTATATCCAATCCACGCATAAATCAATTGACATAGGCGATACGTCCAGTCACAGATTGTGAATGTGTGGCTAACCGACTCTTCTTGTTTATTGCAAAACTTATAGAGTAGGGAAGTTGGTGTCAGCGGGATAACATTCCTTCTATTGAGATTCTGCAGTGTAGGTATTCGATTCTGGAGGAACCGTCAATTGAAAGCCTTAATTTTGAGAGGCACTGCTCCCTCCCAGAGAGCCTAGCACTGGATTCGGTGGATCAATCATATCTTTTGATCTGTGGATAGCATGATAGGCGCTTTGAACTGTGTAACTGCCTCCAATAGCTTGGGTCCATATCCATGTATCTGACTGCTCTTGGGGAGTGAATTCCTGTAGATCCTGTTCCAGTTGGACCAGGTAATCTGTTTCATATACAAACAAATTTCTTCTCCAATTCCAGAGCCATCGTTGTTGTGAATTTGATGAGATCTTGTCAGCAATGGTATAGAATTTGTCATTAGCTGCTATGTATAATCTATCATATTTTTCACATAGCCTTGTTGATCCCATCCAATGATCTTCCCAGAACAATGTATTGTTTCCATCCCCCACGTTTCTTCTAAAGCTCCCTCTATACCAATCCTCCAGTCTAGCACACCTCATTATCTCTTTCCACCATGTAGAACTTTGTGCATTTGGTAATCTGCCTTGAGCTTCGAAGTGGATAGCCTTGGGGAAACTGCCATATTTATAGTCTAGTACATTGGACCAGCAACTTTCCTGTCCAATTGGTATCTTCCAGCACCACTGGAAGAGCAGAGCTTCATTGAACGAGCCCAATTCAATAACACCTAGTCCACCATTTTCCTTTTTTTTGTGTTATCTTATCCCAAGGAATCCATGCAATTTTCCTCCTGCCAATTTAATCTCCACCCCACAGAAAAGCCCTTTGCATCTTAGTGATCTCATGCATAATCTGTACTGGAGCTCTAAACATCGAAAAGTAGTAAACTAGTAGATGAGTTAGCACATCCGAAATGAGTATTAATCTTCCACCAAATGAAAGATGCTTATTTTCCCATTTCTGCAACCTTGATTTAATTGATGCTATAACAGGACTCCACAAAGATATGCGCTAGTGATTTCCACCGAGTGGTAGTCCTAGGTACTTTGTTGGCAGAATGTATATTCCTAGGTCCCAAAAGATATGTGCTGGTGATTTGCCATTTCTCCTTTCTCTCCACAGATTCTTCTGTCACCAAAGATCTAGTATTGAGTAGGTCATCTAATCTGGAGATGTCTGACTTTAACTCTTTTATGGCAGAATGTATATTCCCAAATATCTCAGTGTTCCATTTTTTCAATGCCTGTTTCAACACTTTCAATTTCTCTTTCAATATAAAGCCTTTGGACCCTGTGAGGAAAGTAGTGTTCCATGTCTGTTCAACAGTGCAGACATATCTTGAGTCTTCTAACCATATATCAAAAACTTTGAAGGGTATAGATCCCCAATTTTTCATGACATCAGCGAACAGAAGTGTACAGTGATCAGATATTGTTTTAGGTAAAGCTCTTTGCTGCATTTGAGGCCACTTTTGGGACCAAGCATCACTTATAAGGAATCTGTCCAATCTGCTTCCGACTCTATTATCTGAGGTAGTCCATGTATACTTATGTCCGAGAAGTGGTAGATCAAGTAGTTGTGTATCAGTGATAAAAAGAGGCAAAAGCATCCAACTCTATCCTCGGTACCATAGTTGTGCCCAACTTCTCATCTTGATGCAAAACAGAATTGAAATCCCCCAGAATACAATAATAATCTGATGTGAAAGTCTGCATCTTTAATGTAATTTCTTCCCATAATTGCCTTCTTTGATCAAACAGACAAGGAGAATATACTGAAATGATGTTGACTTTTTGGGATTCTTTGAGCCATTCTCCTTCAATTCCTATTGCACCCTGAATTTTCCAACTGCTAATCATTTTAAATGTTTATGTTTTTCAGCTACAAAGTATACCACCCGAGCTACCAATCACTGCCTGATATATCATCTCATAAGGTATACTGTTCCATAAGAACGGCAGTAAGTGATTAGGCATCTCCTCCATTTTTGTCTCTTGGATGCTAATCATATCTATATCATTCTTTCGCATAATATCTCATATATCTGTTTGTTTGTGTTTCATCCCCAAACCTCTAATATTGTAAGATATCATCTTCATTAATTGATATTTGTAACTCCATTGATGATGGACATTCTGTCATCATCCATATCAGGATTCTCTGTTTGTGACTCATATATCTCCTGATCTCTTGCCTCTATCACCTTGAATTGCTCCATGAGTTGCTCCTCCATACCTTAGGTGTTAATCCCTATTTCCTGCCCAAATCTTAGTACCTGAAATGCTTTTCCATTTATATCAATGGTATTCTTGCCTCGATGTGCTGTGAGAATTTGGGATTTTTGCCCCATGACTAGTCTTGTTGATGCTTGTCTGTCCACATCTTCATTTTCTTGTTGGTATATCTTAGAGTTATCATGTGGCTCTTTCATAACCGGATCCTGAGTGGATCCTGATTTTCAAATCTATTCTAAGAGGATATAGGTGTTGAGAACCTTCTAATGGGATCCGAGAGTTCACTTCTTTCATTTTTTTCATGTGCAGTCCCTGAAGGCCCAGCATTATAATACTGTCCAATATGCATCGACCCCCCTCCATTATACCATCACTTGTTGTAGCAGTTGGGCCAACCCTAGGATTTTGCTGACTTTTCTTTGCTGACAATCGCGGGAATGCTTGCTCATAAAATAGATTTTCCGGTTCGAAAGTTTCAAACTGGTTAGAAGCCTGAATTGTTGACTTTTTTCGCTAGTCCATTTCCGACTGGATGTCAGTATTCCTGACCACCTCAGAACTTTCTGTCACATTGTTCACTTTCGGTGCAGTCATTGACCAGTCTGGCCATTCAGTATACCTTGGCGCAACTGCACCTAAAAATCTCGCCGGAATAGGAGATTTTCCGACGGACCCCGATGCATCTTCTTCTGCAATGTAAATTAGATATTTTCCTAATCCCACTCGGATCTCCTGTTGGCTGTAAATTTTGCTTGTAATTTGTGTTCTCAGAAGCACACAGCCCAACCTTAGTTTCTTGCTTTCCCTCGGAGAAGCTCCAATCTGGATGAAGGTGCCCAATTTTCGGGTTATCCATCTATAAAATCTCTCGACTTGGCATTTGGTAGGAACCCCTTCCACTTTTAACCAGCACAACCTCTATGTATCTTTTGGCTCATCCCCCGGACACCACGCTCGCACATGCTTTATACCTTTTGCAATGACTGGGTTATACACCGTTAAGAATTTAAGTTGGCTATTTTCATCCTGCAATAGAATAAAATAAGTATTCCAACTCTGCATTGGGGCAGTAATAAAGTGTTGATACCCTTCAGCTAATAGTGCCTCTTCCACTTGTGACAGAGTATGCCCCTCATTTAATTCAAATATTGATGCGCAATTCAGCCATTGCATCTCTGTTGTAGATGGTCTGAAGGTTTCAGTGTTAACTTCTGGGGGGCTTGCTTCCAGGGGAGTTTCCACTTTATTTCGTAGGTTATTTGCTCAGATTGTTAGTGGGATCCTCTTAATTGGAATGACATCCTTCTTAGATTCTAATGAGGGAACCACAACCACCTTTCTGGAAAATCTTGAAGGATTTGCTTTCAATATATATTGTCCCACCTTGATACCTTTATACAAGGTTGTGAAATCATATTTATCCGCTTTGAAAGTAGCAAATCCAAATCGTTGTCCTTCCTTGTTCAATCTCGGTGGAATATAAACATCCGTACAAGTTCCATAGTCTTTGAATATTCTGCGCATCTCCACTGCATTAATATTGTTCGGAAAGTTAGTGAAATACAGAACCACCGAGCTTTCTATCAATCTTTGAACTCGAAGGTCTCTACGAATTTACGATTCCTTCTGCCATTGATGATATTCTCTCTGATATCGTTGCTCAAGCCGACGTTGTTGTTGCATATCTTTTGCTCTTCTTGGCATTGTTCTGAATATTAGGCTTATGTTGTAGTACACCAGACAAATTTCGATGATTCCAGCCATATTCATGAAGGCGAAGATGTCACTATTCCACAGTTAGCCCTACCGGTGAGCGCACCCGCCCGGTATAAAAAAGGCATAACTTTGTGGATGCTCAGCTTGGAGTTCGGAGAAGTCTGAGCTGCCGGAGTTGAATTTCTACGGCGAGATGCAGGCGGCCGACGGCCGAAGAAGAAATCCTAAACCCTAGATCAGTCATTAAAGGAGGTTCAAACAGTGGAGAAGGCTCGTATGGCCAGGGGGTGCGGCCACAACTCTCCAAAATTTAAAATATTTTATTATATTATTTTTTAATATTTTTGCACTCCTTAAATATAAAAATTGTGCTTTCGCACCCATTGTCAAAGTATCTGGCTTTGCTCCCGAATCCAATGATGTTATGTCTCTCCCCGGGAAACATGACCGAGCAGTGTGCCAAATGCGGGTACTAGATCTATTAACGGCGCACGTGAGAAAGACAACGACTCTATGGCGGTAGGTCCGGTGTAGGGGTGTCCAAACGGTCTATCGGGATAGACCGAATTCTCTACTCGAAATAAGTCGGATAATCAAAAATCTGGACGGGTTCGGGTTTAGGGTAATCAAGAAAATGGAAAATCAGGAAATTGGTTTGATTTTTTTTACGTTGTAATTTTTTGGGTATTTTCCGAACCCGTCCAGTCCCGATACACGAATTCCCAATTTTTTCGAGAATTCGAGTTTTGGGGAGGATATCAGGACCAAATTTCCGGTCTTGTTTCTTATCAGGTCGGGATCGGGTATTGGCAATATTCGTTCTGAAAATCCGTTCGGCCACCCCTACTCCGATGGGATGGGGGAGAAGGACAGTGTTCTCGGCAAGGCAGATTCTCCACATTTTGCACGGGCCTACTGGAAAGTAGCGGCAATAAGACAGACGGGCTGCTCGAGGTGAGTATGGAGGGAACAGAAATTCAGACTTTGGAGAAGTCATTGCCTGGGTTCGAGAGAGAAAAATCTGGTATCGGGCGCCCGTGTGTCTACAGGGCTGGGCCAAGTTAGTGTCAAAGATGGGCCAGGTAGTGAGGTTGATGGGTCAGTTAGCTCACCCCATTCACACATCAGATTTGTTACTTTGTCAATGAAACAAGTAAAGTTTATTGCCCTACTGGCGAGATAACAACCAGTCCGTGTTTTCGGTTCAATACATTCTTGGGAAGCAGTGGGTGCTATAAAGCCCAAATACAAATCTGAGGAATTTTAGATTCAAGATAGTGTTATGTTAGTTTCTCTTTCGCTACCTGCAAACAGGGGAAAATGACATGACCCCTGAGCTATCGTGCAGGCTAATCAATATATTTTATTAAATCAATTTAATTACCAAAAAAATCAATTTAATTGATGAACTTTATTTGTAAACTTCTTATTTTGAGCGAGTAAGATTTTAGTCTATTTAAAAATTTAAATTCTAATTAAAAGTTTCTTGATTTTAGATATATGATAATTAAGCAATACGGATATTTTATCTTGGGTTGTCGTCCGGCGTTCCAGTCGCCGCCGGGAACGCCATGTTTGTTCGATAGATTTATTGGGCTTCTGTGCCTAGTCATCATATCTTGGTCTTCTTTATTGTCGACCGTGATAACTAAAAATATTTTAACAATGAAATTTGTAAATAATAATAGTTGGGCGGCCGCCCCATTCATTGATAACATGTACATCATGCATGCATGCATGGAAATCCAGTATGCTTTATTCTTGGTAGACTAGGAGAGATGGAAAAATAATTGCTTCTCCGAAATCAAACGGCGAAACTGTTACGCGGCCTTAGATGGGTTCACCGTAACAACGAGACCCCTAGGTTTTGCAAGGTTGTCGACTCCAAGAAGCGAAAGCGGAGCGACGATTCTTTTCCCGGCGAGTTTCCTGCAGTTCGCCGGCCGTGCCGTCAGGAAACACGGCATCGTTTTAAGAGGTTGAGTGGGGAGGTTGATTCCCGTCATACCCCCGGCCGGTGCCTTGATCGTCACAAACCCTAACACGCCCGTTTTCCCCACGGCAATCGTCCTGTTAAGTGTCGGTGATGTGCAAATTAGGGCAACGGGGGTTCCACTGGCAACGGGAGTACCGATAGACGGCGGGGTTAACGTGATGCAGTTTCCGGTGGAGCTGCAACAGAATTGAGCGGTTACGGTAAACCCGAGACGATTGGCGTTGTACGGGATCGGATTCACGGGAGCCGCGGCTGCTTTAGAGGCGGCGACGGTGAAGAGGACGATAGCCATTCCGAAGACGAAAGTAGTAACGTTGCTACGAGCCATTGTGTAGTATTTTGAGTGTAAAAGTGGTTTATTTGGTTTGTTTGTTTTGAGTGTTTGAAGATTTCCAATTTATAGAGAGAGACCCTGCGTTCTTTGTCAACAAGATCATATTTATTATCGTACGGAACAGGTGAGGAGAGGACGGTTGGTGGTGCTATGATGACTCTTTAATGAATTGGATGATCTGTCGGGATCGACAGTGTGAAAAGGAGAAATAAGTTTCACAATAGTCACTTATCCCAAGAAAAAAAAAAGCAATAGTCTCAAATGTTGAAAGGCATTGGGTTCAATTTTCAATGTCCATAAATAATTCAGCCACGCTCTCCATTGGATCGCATTGCATGAATTATATGAATTAATTGGGACCAAAAAATAATTTTGAACTTCTAAAATTATCAAAAAAAAAAATGATTCACAATAAAATCTTTGACCAAGTACAAGAGCAACCGGGCAGGTACATGCTTAATCAATTGGATAACAGCTAACTACAGTAGACCTATTCAATACCTCTAACCGGAACCAAATTTGATGCAAGACAATTGGGATAACCTCAAGTCATACAAGTGGCATTCGTTTAGGCCGTCAATTTTTTTAGGTGGACAGCTCTAACTTTTTTTTATCGGTTGTGCATTGATGAACTGATCACTGCTCGTCAAGCTTCCCTTCTTCTATCCATCAACGACTATAATCTAAGTGAATATTTATAAGTTCTTCTAAAAAAATTGTTTTTATTTTTTTATGGCCAAAACAAATTTTCACGTATTTGGGATAGTGGTTTTTGGCGTGGATTATGTATGATTGTGGTGGTTTATGGAGAGCTGGTTTTGCAAAACAAAATTTGTTTGCAAATACTCCCTAAAATTAGTTAAGCAGCGAGCTTGATAATTCAAATATTCTGTACAAACAATATGCTATATCTAAGAATATGAAACAGAAAAGTCCTAATCCAAATCAATGCAACAAAATCAGGATCCAATTACTTGATTCCATATTTTTTGACCCGGGATCCGTTCTAGAGTGCTTTTGGATTCTTCTTAGATAAAATTTCGGATCCCTCCCTTGTCTTCTCCCATTGTTTAAAAGAAGAGTGTAGACATGTGTACGGGTTTTCATGATGAAACTTGCCCAACCTGACAAGTTTAGATGTTAAGGGCAAATGAAAAAACCATTACCCGTCATCCCCTAATTGAAACATGATATCAAAACAAAGTTAATGATAAAACCTATGCTCCAACATTCGTTGTTACAAGTCTCCATGGGGGATTGAAAGCAAAAGGTAACTCTTTGAAACACGTAGTAGGGTTAGTGGATAGGTTTAATTTCTTTTGGGTTGGGCATGTGTCGTGATGGACCTGTCTATCCGCCCTATTTTCAATTTTTTATTTTATTTTTTAACAAGGTATTGACTAAAAAATAAAAAATAAAAATGAATCATGTCAAGCCACCAACCCATTGAACTGAAAAATTAAACCCTAGGACAAGACCGTTTAACCCGGCCCGGGCAGAACGGGATAAGACCGTTTAACCCAATCCGAATGCCTACCTTTACGTTTGAGCATCAAACCCTTTAGTTCCCAACTCTATCATCCTCGGGCTAAAAAGCATCGTCTGATTTCCATGATTTGATGGGGGGACTAAAATTTATTCAAAATAATAACTACGTTACTGGTTAAAATATATCTCCTACTGAATGCAATACAAGGCTACCAACGTTATCCATATTCCACTAACAAGGTCCCGTTAACACAATCCAAAACGAATAGTGGTTGGTTTTGGTTCTCTAAAAAACGAGGAGAAAAATAAACAAAAAGAATGATGCGAATCCGATGAGTCAACTTGTTAGCAAAGCCTCTAACCAAGCAGAGCCCATCTTACGGAGAACTTTTCTCTACTTCTTTAGTCTTCTTCTTTGCATCTTCAGCTTCTCCGGGAGATCCCGCTTTCGCTCCCTCACCACGGCTACATAACTTTCTTGAAATCGCCAAGCCGAGGAGGCGGTCGAACGGAGTGATGATCGGCATATACATGGATGGTTGTAGGACGGAAAGCAAGAAACAGAGGATCTGAAAATAGAGAGACGGAATATAGAAACACTGCGGTTGTGGTTATAGTTGGGCGGGTTAGGAGAACGTGGGAAAACACGAATACTTATACATGTAGGGCAAAGGGAAGTTTAATCGCATTAGGAAAAGGATTCCAGAATTGTATTACTAGTAGGACTCAGAAACTTCGAATAATTAGGGAATATAAAGAACAATGTAATGAAGCAATTTTTTAGAAATAAATTGGAAAATAAATTTATGTTCAAATAGTTATTACATTTAATTTCCTTGTCTGTGATTTTCTTTTTTGCTTTTTGATAGCGCAAATCCTAAATCTTGAACCTACGCCTAGCCTTCAATTACTTCTCGTTTCATAAGAGTGAAGGAAAATAAAAGCGAACAACATGAAACTGTTAAAAAATTAGTGCGGAAGTATAATAAAGTAACTTTTTACAGAAACATCTTCGAAACACTTCGATGTAGAATATAATTGACTCACAAAATCTTTACTTTTTCACATGCTCAATCAAAACATCTAACAATAATTAACTCTTAGGAAGTGTTGTTTTAATCCTTTCGATAAATTTTCGAGAGTTTAATAATTTCGTATTCTCATACCGATCTTTTTTTTTATTTATAAACTATACTGGCATATAACTCTCCTCTAAATGAATGCATTCAAACAATGATATCATATGCGAGCAAATTGTTTCACTCCATATAAAAATTTATTTAGCAAACATCTTGTAAATCTCCATCTTCTATTTTAGATACCTCAAAACTCTTATATCATATGCGAGCAAATTGTTTCACTCCATATAAAAATTTATTTAGCAAACATCTTGTAAGTCTCCATCTTCTATTTTAGATACCTCAAAACTCTTAGAAAATTTAATGTAGGTGTTCTGTTGGAATATGAAGATCAAATGAAGCTGCAACCGGAAATCAGAACTGATGCTGTGAAAAGTATCGAGAAGAATAAGCTGCCAGTGAATTGCTCTTGAAGTCGTTATTTGATAAAAGAGTTGCTGTTGTTGTTTTAATTTGTGCTGTAGCAAGTGAGTGACCTTTATAAGGACACCAATACTGTTTGTAAAAGAAAGAATTGAGAAACGAAAGTTTCTGAGAACAAGAAATCAGTTCGAACCCTAGATTCAATACACATTTCCGCACAATCTGCAATTGAAATTGTGAGAGAAATCAACAATTTCAACATGGTATCAGAGCTATAGGCTTCGTTTCTGAGAGAAATCAAACGTCTCGCAGGCGCAATACCAAAGATGAGTAAGGAGCTAGCGTTGAAGGAAGCAATGGATGCACTGCTTCAGGAACAACTTCAAGTGCACGGGTCTGAAAATCCAGGTACCCCCATAGTGAGTGTAGCACTGAATGGGACAAATTATCTGATCTGGTGGGCGGCGATGCTCTCAGCCCTAGAAGCAAAACTGAAATCTGGTTTTATTGACGGGTCGTTAAAGAAACCAGATGACGACTCGCCAATGTTCTTGCGTTGGAAGAGAGCTAACAGTCTAGTGTGTTCATGGATTAAAGAATCCATGATACCTGATTTGGCTAGAACTTTTATGTTTGTGAATGATGCTAAGACATTGTGGGATAGTTTGGCACATAGACTGGGAACTGCTAATATGCCCCTGATTTTTGAGCTGAAGCGTGATCTAGCTGTTATGAGACAGGGAAATATTTCTGTGTGTGAACATTTTGGTAAGATGAA
>JAOWBN010227828.1:0-12775 GCA_028565015.1 Pinguicula moranensis
AATAAAAAAAACAAAATAAACAAAAGTAAAAAAAATTAACATATTTTTTGGGGGGGTGGGGGGGGGGGCGGATGCAGGGAGGGCTAGGACGTCCGCCCCTGGCTGTGGAGAGTAATTTGGCAGACAGTGCATCCTAGCCCTCCCTGCATCCGCCCTGGCTGTGGAGAGTAATTTGGCAGACAGTGCATTGGGTACTCTGGAAAAAACGTAATGCAGTTAGATTCAACATGGAAACAACCAATTCCCCATCACTCCTGGCTGAAACTCTACGCCTTGCAATGGATAAAGCAGGGGCACTGCCACTGCAACATCAAGAAATGACATTCAGTGAGTGGGATAGACACCCCTATCTATGCTCTCCAATATCCTTGCATGCTCTGGATCAACTTGACACTGCAGCCTTATAGGAAAAAAGAATATGGTGTCTGTATGCGCTGAATACAGTCTTCAGTGACCTGGAAGTTGAAGTTGTCTTTAAGCCATGAATCAACCATTGGAAACTTAGCAGCTCTGTTATCTGGTTTTCAGTGAGTAGTGTTAGACTTTTTTTTTGGTAATTAAAATTTCATTAATCTAGCCAAATGGCCAAAAAGTACAGAAGTCACCAGGTTTACAGTTCATCACAGTCCAGCTAGTTCATCACCAGGTTTACAGTGAGTAGTGTTAGACTTAAACTCTACTCAGCTTCTTTGTACAGTTTATTGGCTAATTGGCCATTGGAATGGAAAATTTTAATTATCAAAAAAAAAAATCCTTTAATGATTGTATTAGAAGTACTAGAGGAGGAATGCATTAGAAGATCATGAATGATTGACAATTTAAAAGTTTGTTAATTTTTTAAAATGTTTTATGATGCCACTATTAAATTGTCCAGTATTTATTATTATCTGACCTCTTCAAACTTTTTGAATTGAAATAGTTCAGTTGCGAAAAAATTATTTAATGAAGAACTTAGTCCCATTGTAGCCGACGTGATTGGAAAATTTAATGCTTTTTAGTTAAATAATCCCCCTTTTATTGTTATGCAATGATTTTAGATCCTAGGATAAAATCCAAATATGTGGTCTTTCCGTGCCTTATTTGACAAAATATTACACTCCAGGGTATTTTTTACACATCAAAATGGATATCAGTTGGTTTTCGCACATAAACTCACTCAAAGAGGGTGGGTTTGAGATACCTACTTGTAGCCATTCATTGAGTAACTTCCATGTTTGCTTCACCACGGTGCATTCTTGAAATTTATGGGCATTTGTTTTCTGTTGTACCTTGCACAGTGGACAAGATAAGGGCTGGTTGTGGTCAATCATTCCTCTATGTTGCAGATTGTTCTTTGTAGGTAATGCCTCTTGGATCATCCTCTATATAAATATGGAGACTTTCTTTGGAATGAGCTTTCCTCGTGCCTCCAGCAATTCTTCATTCCTATTTGTCTGTTGAATTGTTTCCCTCTCCTGACTTATCACATCATATGCCTCACGTATGGTGTAATCACCATTTGTGTTAGGCTGCCAAAACCATTTTTCTTGTTGTTCGTGTAAAACATTGTTAGAGATAAACAGTTTCAACCTCTCCACTTCACCTTCCTCCCACCCGTACAATCTTCTCCTCCACTAACACCTTCCTGACCATTCCCTACCCCCTTCACCATTCTCCGTCTTTCCCCCACTATTGCATCTTTCTTTTTTCTAGACTAAACAACATCTCAAACTTTGCAGCAAGTATTTGGTCCCCCACCCACCTCTCCTCCCACAAACTAGTTTTGTGACCATTGCTTATGACTTTGGCTATGCTCTCCTGAAACCAATCTTTTTCATACACCTCTCTAAGATCTACCCACCACCTTGACCACGATTTTATTCCCCAACCACGTCCCATGCCTAGCCTTTTTGACCTTAATATTTTGGTTTCAGTACTACCCCACATAGCCCCTATATTCTACTATCCTCTGCATCCGTATTTAGAAGATAGTACCTTTTTCCACAAACCCCCCACCCTCTTCTCTAAGTGCGTCATCCCCATTTACCCAGTAATGCCTCATTCATTTCCTCCAGTCCTCTAATTCCTAATCCCCCTTTTTGTAATGGTTGACATACTTTTTTCCACTTTACCCAAGCCATCTTTCTTTTTTCAAAAGACTCCCCCCTCACACACAAGAATGTTTTCTGTATGGATGCTAGTTTGTTCAGGATGGTTTTGGGGGCTCTATAGAAGGACAAGTAGTATGTTGACAAAGCGGATAAAACTGCATTTATCAGAACCATGCGTCCACCTATTGATAAATTCATATTCTCCCACAACCCCAATCTCCTTTCAAACCTTTCTATAATAGACTGTCATGTCTTCTTCTTCTTCGGGTTAGCTCCAACTAATATACCAAGATAGGTTAAAGGTATTTTTCCCACACCACAGTTCATGTAATCTGCCATTCTTTCAGCTACTCCCGTTCCACGTTGATGCCAATGAGGCTGGATTTTTGAAAGTCCACTCTTAATCCTGATAACATCTCAAAATTATGATAATTGCTTTAAAACTTCTAATATTGTTCCAAGAACACTCCCCCAACAGAATTGTGTCATCTACAAACTTCAAATGTAACACTGCAATATTATCTTGTCCAATGATTACTGGATCCATCACTATTTCTGCACAAGCACGGTTGATCATAGCTGAAAGACCCTCATCTACTAAGAGGAAGAAGAAAGGTGATAATGGATCACCTTGCCTCAAACCCTTTTGTGGTTTGAACTCTCTAGTGGGCTCCCATTTATAAGAACTGAATTTGTACCAGAATTTAAGCATTCCTTTATCCACCCTCTCCACTTGCACGGCAATCCCATCTTTTCAGCCATCTTATCTAGAAAATCCCAATTCACCATATCATATGCTTTTTCAAAGTCTAGCTTCAGTATCACTGCACTTTTCTTTTTCTTTTTTTACCTCCTCAACTGTTTCATGAGCAACTAGTACACCATCTAGAATGGGGGAGTCAAAAAATGCAATTTGGTTTATTGATATTACCTCATCAAGCTCCAGGTTGAGTCTCTTTCCCAATACCTTAGCCAAGATCTTATATGAGATGCCAATAAGCCATATTGGTCTATAATCTTCCGTTGTTAGAAGGGACTTTTTCTTTGCTAACAAGATTAAATATGTTGCATTTCCACCTTTCACTATCCTGCTATGCTCGTGGAACTCCAACATAAGTCTTGAAATGTCAGCCATTATGAGTGGTGGGAAATGTTTTATAAACCTAAACTCAAAGCCATCAGGTTCGGGGCTCTTTGAACTCCCACATTGCTTTTTGGCATCTCTGATTTCTACCTCCTCAGGTCTCTCCAGTCTTACCTTCGCCTCCACAGTGATTTGTCTCATTTCAAAATTAAAATCTGGTCTATCCCAATTGGTTTCTGCAAATCTTGTCTCAAAATGTTCTCTGAAGCTATGTTTTATCTGTTGCACTGTTGGTAACCATGCTCCTTTGTACCACACTCCACTTATGCTATCTTTTTTCCTTTTCCTTCTTAACCATGTGTGATAGAAGCGAGTGTTTGCATCCCCTTGTTGTATCCATTGTATCCTAGATTTTTGATATGTTACACTCTCCAAATGAGCTGCTTCTTCCTGAATTTTAACCTAAAATTCAGCTGCCTGATTTGTTTCCTCAGGCAGTATGTTGTTTTCCTCTAGCATCTGTAATTTTCTATTTAGATCTTCCATTTTGTTTCTGTCTCCGCTTCCTCTTTCTTTATTCCACTCCCTAATGTTCATTCTCAGCCCCTTTAGTTTTTCTTTCATAATGAAACTCCTCCATTGGTTCATTCCAAGATTTCTCAACTATATCTTTGTATTCTGGAAGCTTAAGCCAGCTGTCCAGTACCTTCAATGGTTTTGATCCCCAATTAATATTATGATCTTGTAAAATGACTGGTCAGTGATCAGAAAAATCTCTGTCCAACCCAGTTTGTGTCCATTCTTTGTTTTGTCCCATCCATTCTTCATTCATCAAAAATTTGTCTAGTCGACTCATAGTCAAAGGTGTTGAAAAACATGTGTACCTCCGTTTCAACATTGGTATATTTGTCAATCTACTCCCTTCCACAAAGTTTCTGAAATCAGCAATCTCCCTCCTATATGTAACATTCGTTCTGCCTTCTCTCTGTCCTGTCTAACACAACGTTAAAATCCCCCATTAAGCAGTCCCTAATTGTCCAAAATGAGGGATAGAGTTTATCCGGTTACCAAACATACCCTAGGTCTCTTATTCTTCCCTATATTGTTTCCCACTGAATACGTCTCTGATCATCCTCAGCTGCCCCATACACATTTACCATATGGCTTGTCCCTTCCTTGCCTTCCCAACTCCCTGATATCCCCCAAATCCCTATTTCATCCCAAATATTTTGGATTTTGAAACTATTTTTATTCCAAATGCATAATTGTCCCCCTGCTCTTCCTTGTGATCCTTTGTACGCCCAGTCAAATTCATCATCATACCAAAGTGACGCACACATCTCTCTATCTATCACTTCCTTCTTGGTTTCTTGTAGACTCACAAATTCTACTCTGTTTTTTAGTAACATCTCTCTTATTGACTTCCTTTTCTGATTTTCCCCCAGCCTCTCATATTGTATGTGATTAGAATGATAGAATATGAAGACAATTCTCTCATTCTACACAATGGGGAGAATGAAATCCATATGGGGCGAAGACTGCCTCGAATTCAAGCCAAATAGATGGATTTCGGACAAGAAAACCATCAAATTTGTGCCGACTTTCATGTTTCGGCTTTCAATGCCGGGCCGAGGAGTTGAATTTGGAAGGAGATATCTTTTGTGGAGCTGAAGATCATGGCTTCCGCCATTATTGACCGTTTCAAGATTCGAGTTTCGGAAGAGCATCCAGTTTCTCTTAGTAAATCAGTTATCTTTCGCATGAGACATGGATTCAAAGTGAACATTACAAAATATGAGTAGTGTTGGGCCTAATATATATTAGGCCCATGTTTTAATTAATTTGTGTTACTGGCCCAACCCATTAGGTTTAGAATTGGTAGTATATATAGGGGCATATATTTTACTTTTCAGGATTTAATATCGTGCAGCTTATGTAAAGTAGTTTTCTGTCTTCACAGTTTTGAAGGCTTTCTCAAGACCATCTCTAAAACCATCATGGATTCTATGAATCCGTTCAAGTAGTTTTATGATTGAATAGCATGTGTTATAATAAAAAAATGTAATTGAATCTCAATCAGTAGTATATTTCTTTTTTTATTTCAAGTTGCAAGAAATTGACTTGATCAATTATGTTCCCGTTGATGAGGGTGCGCCCCGACTATGCTGCAAGTTTAAGCCCCATACTCACGCATGATGTAATCTTTTGTTCAGTTAAATATTGTAGTGCGTTTAAGTGTTGTTGCTATTGATTGGGTAGTTTGCAATCCAGAGAGACATGCTAAACTCTACTCAAATCTGTATTTGTAAGCTCATTGGCCCTATGTGTGTGTGTTTTATAGGTCAACGTTTTTATATTATAAACAGCCAATTGGCTACAAAAACAAACAAGAACAGTTCCCGCATGTTCCGCACGAAAACACAGGCCTAGACAAATCCATCTCTAATTTAATAGCATTCTTCTATTTCCACAAAGTCCACACCACAGCCATGCCTGTGTCGCTTCTTATGTGTCAAATAGTCGCCTCATTGCCCCCTATTGTTAATGAAGTTTTTTTTTTTAGAAAAGCCAAAATTGTTAATGAAGTTTTAATTATCAAAAAAAAAAGTTGCTTAGTAAAAAAATATAAATTCATTCGGGACCCGATGATGGGTTCTACAGACCCGGCGGATCCGGGTCACGGGTTCATTTCAGAAATCATACCTGAGATTTACTTTTTTCTTTTAATTTTTTTAAAAATAAAGTAGGTTTAGCTCCTTTTTTTTGTATTTAAGATGATCTAGTCGTTGTTTTATTATTATAAAAAGAATGAAAAACTGGTTAGAATTTAGATATATCCGATTAGCCATTCTAATTTCTGAAATTGATCAGAAAATCAGAACGGCTCTATCCTTAAATTTATTAGCCGTTTGTTTATTTATTTTTATTTTTTTCAATTCCCACCCCCATAACTCAATCCCTATAATACATTTTTGCAATCCAGAGTTGATACAGCGCACGAAAAATCTCGCGCACGAATCTCACGATAGGGGTAAAATGACCATTTTGCCCCTGTGTTAAACATTGGCGCAGTGTTCAACACGAGGGCAAAATGGTCATTTCGTCCTCGTTCGTGCGTCCGTTCGCGCGATTTTTCGTGCGCTATAGCATTTTTGCAACCAATACTCTTTATTTTTCTCACCCCATCTCAACTATTCTTTAGTCGTCCGTGGATGTTAGCTCAGCGGCAGAGCCTCCAGAATCCTGGCATGCCAAGAGGTCTGGGGTTCAAACCCGCTGGGGAGCATTGGCAGGACATCTGAGGGATTAGTCGGGTTGGGCCCTTTGGGGTCGGCCCGAATACCCTGATCTGTGATTCAGAATTCGGATTACTTATCAAAAAAAAAAACTATTCTTTAGTCTTCGCTATTTTTATTAAAAATTTCAGACTCTTTCACATTATTTTGTCCACAAATTTCAAAGTCTGTTTATATTATGTTGTCCAAAAACATTACATTATCTCTTAAATTATTTGTCCAGAAATGATGAATGTCAAGATCCAAGGAGGGAAAGCATATTCAAAGTTATATTTTTTTTGCTAATTTTTTTTATTTTTTTTATAAAATTATTTTGTAGATCACAAAGTATGACTTCCTAATTGCAAAAACAACAGGAGTTCTACTCAAAAGTGTGGGACTCAGTTGATAGACATGAAGAATATGAACATGATGACTCGATTTTAGCACATACACAATGCAAGAAGTGTGTGGAGGTTTATACGGCAAAATCAATTGGTGGGGCATCTCACCTCCCAAAAAAAATATACTTATCCAGGTGGAGGGTAGTAAAACCTGAACGGTGCAATGTGGTTTAGTGGTGTGAGGGGTCTTATTCCTCGGTAGAGGTCAGGAGATCTAAACTCACTGGCCGCATTCGCATTGTTACTCTGGGATTAATCGGAGGGCCCGAAGGATACCTGGATAGGGGGTTGTGTACTCGGGTAGGGTGCGTCCGAAAATGGCCACGACGGACCCGGGGAACGCAATACGACACGGGTGCAGGACACAAATTGCCTGCATTTTGGTCAACGGCACAATTAGCTATAAAAAAAATAGTAAAACCTGAAACCCTAATTACTAAAAAAGTCAATTGGATGATGATTTAAGAGAGGTTGTGAGATACATAAAATGAAGCCTGATGATGATACTGTTGGGAGGAATATTCCAGAAGACTTTGTGAAAGTGGAAATAACAAAATAAAGGCAATAATACAAGATTTATATGGTTCGGCCTTAAAGCCTACATCCATGGGAAAAGAGGAGAATAAATCCACTAAGAAACAATATTCTCGTGATACAACAGAGACACAGAGAATAACTAGAAGATACTGAGAAAACCTCTCAAATCCGCAGACACAGAGAAGCACATCCCAAGTCTCACATCTTTCCATTTTTCTCTTACCCAGTCTCTCTCCTTTTTTTTTTGCCTCTCTTCTCAACTCTAATAGTTAAGAGATCTCATATTTATAGGCATAAATTCTAATTCTTACAAGAAATATTAATTCAAGTCAAATACTAAGAATTTTATATTAGATAAATTTCTAACACATACAACGATAAGAAAGAATTATGCTTATAAAATATATTTTTATAGGCTAAATTATGGAAAATTCTATCTATAAAATGTTAAAAGATATTTTATTATAAAGAGTCCTTTAATGATTATATTAGAAGTATTGCATTAGAAGCGCATGAATGAGACAATTAAAAAGTTTGTTGATTTTTTAAAATGTTTTATGATTTCACTATTAAATTGTCCAGTATTTATTATTATCCGACCCCTTCAAACTTTTTGAATTTGAATAGCTTAGTTGCGATAAGATTATTTAATGAAGAACTTGGTCATATTGCCGACGTGATTGGAAAATTTAATGCTTGGTTAAATAATCCCCCTTTTATATTGTTATGCAATGATTTTAGATCTAGGGTAAGATCCAAAGATGTGATGGCCTTTTAAATATTGGTTGTATTGTTAGTAAAGATTATGATGCATATTATAAGGAAGTTCTAGTAACTTTGTATGCAGTATATTATAAGTATAAGTCAAAGTTTGGTTGTTCGAGCTCGAGTAGAGAAACACCGAGTCGACCCCCGATGAATCATGTGATTTTGATTCCAACGGTCTCGATGTCGATGATGATAAAATGTCACCATTAACACTATTAACATCACGCTTGTATAAGCTTAACCTCTATACATAAGAGGTTGTAGTACCAAAGAATATTCGGTGCTTTTAATTTTAGCATGCAATATTCTTAAAATACTGGCATCTACTCGAGTCCGCGTTTTGCACCACAAAGCCAATTTTTAACGATAGAATAAAAGATTTGACGAACGGAACGATGTATATGAGATTGAGATCGCAATGATAGAATATGAGAAAGAAATTAGGAAAACAAAGACAATGAAAATGAAGACTATGAAGTAGAAGATGAAGATGGAGATACATAGAGATGAAGATTGAAAAATACCAAGTTTTTTTAAAATGTATTTGAATATTGGTTCTTCACATTTTTATTTTAGATGCAAATTTAATATATATGAAGGTTTTTAATCTTTTTTACTTTTTTTTTTATGTTTAATAATTTAAATAATAACCAAAATATAGTTAGCAGATTCGGGCCAAGTCCCGGGTCCCCGAAACTTGGCGGATCTGGACCACGACCCGCAAACTGGCATGTCGCAGCCCACAGGTCCACGGGTCCCAGTTCGGACGTGTGTACACGTTTGGGTGTGAATAAAGAACTCAGTAACAAGAATCGTACTACAAACCCCAAACATTTCCTTATCGGTTACCGGAGTGATTCGGGATTAGTAGCCATACCAAAGATACACAATTCGTTCAGTGTAAAACTGTGCATTGTTCAGTGGATACAATTCAAGTCTATTGATTGTGCCAGTTCAGTGGCACAATAAGTAGCACAATTAATTATAAACCAACTAGTCTTTGTTCTCGCCGTCCAGCAATTAAGATCAACTAGAATAGGCAAAAAGATTCCGGGACCGCCGGACCGGGAAGGTCTCAATCTCAAGTCAAAATCTTCAACCTCCTTTCTTAATACCTGTTATTAAGAAAATTGCACGAGAAAGTCACAAAATTTAAGTATTAGAATAATATATATATCCCACACAAATTGCAACAAATACACTTAATTATATAAAAATATATATATTATGACAGAGATCAATATTTTTCTTATAAATTGGACCTATAAAGTAATGGAGCAAGTGGCAAGGCCTAAAATATTTTTTTTTCTCCCACCTCCTATCCACCCTATAAAATTTCATTAGTTAGTTCGGTTGATGTATAAACGAATTGGTTTGGATTGATTTTTGTTATTTTTTTCTAATAGCCAATTTTTTTATTAATTTTGATAATAGTCATATCTAAAATTTGGTTCAAGCTCGGGTTATACTTGATTCGGTTTTCGAGTTTAATTTATAAAATAATGAATAATATATTATAATGGGAAAAGTCATACTGATGCAGTAGGGGGATCATTTTGGACTTTGGAGCACCACTTGCGTTGCGCCAACCTTATTCTGCGCGAGTGTTCCATTAATGTTCGAGCAGAAATCTTGTACCAGATCTAGATGCTATTTATACACAAATTGAAAATAGGTCCAATAAATGCAATAAATTCATTATAGCTGACTAATTTTCGTTCCCGTCAAGCGAACAATTAATATGAACTAAAGGGCAAGAAGCCTTAAAAAAAAATAGATTTTTATAAATCCAACTAATTTAGCCAACGTGGCCAATGTTTGCAAATTGATTTTGGTAATTTAATTATATTTTTTTATTGGGTGTTTGTCAAATATGCTTTCGCTTTCACTTTAAAGGTTGAAAAATTAATTTAATCCATAATCCAAAAGTTAGAGGGTAGGCGCTGTTAGAATATATCCCACATGGGTTATAAACAAGAATATTAATCAACTTATAAAAGAATGTGGGCTTATAATCAATCATCTTGGTACTAAAGTTTTTATGAGAATTGCCCACATTCAATTATAAGTTGGTCTATATACGCACTCACACCCAGGGGCCGAGCCTGTTTACTGTTGGGCCGGGTCTACTAAATTTAACATGGTATCAGAGATGATATGGCTTAACAGCCTAGAAAAGATTCAAAGGACCTATGAGAATCACAATTACACAAGGCCAGTCATATATGAAATGGAGTTCTGGCACATAACGTTGATTGTGAGGTACTTATGCCTACAAATATAAAAAAAAAAAATCAACAGATCTTACCTAGTTGGACTTGATGGGGAGTGTTAGAATATATCCCACATAAGTTATAAACAAGAATATTATATATTGTGAGGTACTTATGCCTACAAATATAAAAAAAAATCTCAACAGGTTTTACCTAGTTGGACTTGATGGGGAGTGTTAGAATATATCCCACATAAGTTATAAACAAGAATATTAATCAATTTATAAGAGAATGTGGGAAGGTTTTTATGAGAGTTGCCCACATTTAATTGTTATAAACAAGAATATTAATCAATTTATAGGCGTACTCACACCTAGAGCCCGAGCCTGTTTACTTTTAGGTCGAGTCTACTAAATTTAACGGGCGCTTCTTAGGTAAAAAAACAGGCAGTGATATTTTTAAAAATAAGTAGAATACATATTTAATATATTTTTATTCTAATAACATTATCTTAATCCAAAATTACCCTTCATCTTTCATTCTTCACATTTCTCTTCTCCTTGGACAAAACACACATTACAATTCCTTGTGAAAACAAGACTGCATCTGCAAACCATTATAATTCCTTATTTTAAGATTCATTACCCTCGGATAAAACACACAATTAGAACAATTGCAAAGACGAAAGCAACATCACGTACAGTTTCAGTAAATGCGCAATGAACAATTGCAGAGACAAAATTTCCAACATCATACTCATACTCATACTCATACTCATACTCATACTCATACTCACCACAATTCCAACAAATTAAAACAATTGCATAGACAAAAGCAACATTACATAAAGAATTTTTTTTTTTCTAGGTTAGGATTGATAGGAAATCATAAGTTAGATTTTTAAAAAGTATAATTAAAATTTTCTTTCACAAATATAAAAAAAGATATTTTTGTTTAAAAAGATTTTCAAACACTATTATTATAATTTTTAATGTAGCACCACAATAATTAAAAACACATCATCTTTATACAAATCAATTTTTTTGAATTTTCATCACTGAAAAATATTTTATAAAAGTATAAACATTTGCAAACACTAATTAATTTTTGTTCCCGTCAAGAAAAAATTAGGAATAACTAGAATAGGCCAAAAGCCTCCGGTAACGAGCCCCTGGTTTAATTATCCAACAAAAAACGAGCCCCTGGTTTAACTGTGGTGCATTTCTGTTTGCTCGCCAGCGTCAAGCAGCGGCAGCCGATCCCTGGTAACGAGCCCCTGGTTTAACTCATGATAATGATTCGTGTCTTGTTCGTCAGCCTCAAGTTATTATGGATCTGGTCCCTTCATTGTTGGGCGTTGGCAATTAATTCAATGTGGTATACAAATAAACATACTCTCTTCCCCAGGTATAAAGCAACTGACACAATGGAAGTTTCAACAATTGGAGTTATGTAAACAATAAGAACCAGATTTCTCTTCAAACACAAGGTTGGCACCTGTCCTTATCACAACCATCCAACCACTCCCCTTTTCACGAATTGATTACACTTTAAAGAACATTATATAACATTCTCCATGACCGCAGACAATTCATTACATCCAGATTCACTTGAGTATTGGAAAATGCCCTCTCAAGAAGCGATGTATACATTAGCTCTAGCTTTTCTGACTCTATGCATTGTATTCATGCGTTGTAAGATCTCAAACGCAAATGGGGCCAAGAAGAGCTTCCTGCCGACCAACTGGCCGGTTGTGGGTATGATTCCGGGAGTGCTTTATAACGTGAGGCGTATCCATGAGTTTGCCACGGAGCTTCTGGAGGAGAGTGGCGGCACGTTTTTGATTAAAGGGAATTCCTTTGTAAACACGGATATGTTGCTCACTGCTGATCCAGAGAATGTCCACTACATTCTCACGAAGAACTTTCAGAACTTCGGGAAGGGCCCGGCGTTCAAGAAGATATTCGATGTTTTGGGAGATGGGATCTTCATCGCTGAAGCAGAGTCGTGGGAGAATCAGAGGAAAGCTGCAAAGTCATTCATGAACAACATCAACTTCCAACAATTTGCTGCGAGGACTGTTAGATTGATTAATCAAAAATGCCACTAGATAAATCAGAAATTACCTCTTTGCCATTAAATGTGTGTATTTACCATGTAACCCTTATGCTTTTTCTCAAAAATGGATAATTGTAAAATTACCAATTTACCCTTACACGTGTACTTATCTGGACCATTGATTTGTTCCTGATCTAACGGCTCTTAATATTGCGTACATGATACGCCGAATGCGAAGGGTCGCAACCGTTGGATCATCTGACATGATCCAACGGACTAGATTAGATACTGTGATGCATATATAAACTTTGTATCGAACCTCGAGACTCACTTTTCGACTTTTACT
>JAOWBN010227839.1:0-12774 GCA_028565015.1 Pinguicula moranensis
TTTTTGTGCAGGGTTGGAATCAACGGCACCTCCAGTAATAACACCTACCTTGCTCCATCACCCAATTCCACAGTATCCGGTTGCAGTTCCAGATTTTACCATAGTGAATATTTGCCCTCTCTACTACTCGGTTTTCTATGGACTGCAATATATATATTTAGTCTGAGATGAGATTCATCGTAGCTAAGTTTAATACCATAACCTGTCTCACATTTTAGACATGTTTCAGTAGAATTACCACGGTAAGATGCTGGTGGAGCGTCTCGAGAAAACTGACTTGTAGATCCTCCTACTATGAGGATTTTTGTAGCTTGATCTTGTCTAACTTGGCCTCTATCTTATATATTGACTATGGGCAGACTTCAACAAATGTTTCTGTATGAATATCATTTCCTAGTGAAACTCAGACTGATTCTATCAACTTTCAAGCACTGTCAATCAAAGTAAGAGTCTTAAATTTGTAATTTACATTTGAAGTAACTTCGGATTGCATGAAGTGCAGGTGAACTATGAAGAGCCTGAAACTGTGTGGTTGTTCTGATCCGCATGCTGGCTAATAGGCCTGGGCAGCGGTGCGGGCGGAATCGGAACTGCTCGTTCCGCATTCCGCCCCTTAAGAGATGTGGAACCGATTTTGGTTCCGCATCCGCCTACGATGAACAGTATTTCGCATCTGCCCGCTCCGCGTAATTTCGCGGGCGGATGCGGAATTCGTGTAATCTGCCTAATTTCGCGGAGTGGGCGGATGCGGAATCCGCAAAATCTGCTCCGCATCCGCCCTGCGGGATTTGTCCCCATATTTTACTGCTTCCATTGTCCAGAAAGGCAGAAAGAAGTTCCAAGATCACTATAGTACATCTGCCGACTGTAGCAAATATATAGCGCCTAGTGGCACAAAAGAATCATGCTTGTGTAAGCAAAAGCAAACATAAATTGAGCCTATGAAAATCTACAAAGAAAAACAGCTTCTTGTTGATTGCTAAAGTAGTTGAGTAGTTTTTTGTACACATTGCTCAACAACAGCAGGATAGCCATACCATGGCCTGCTTTCATCATCTGAGCCAAAAGGGGACTGGTAAACTCCATCTAGGCTCAGGTTCAAACTCAAAGCACCTTCAAGATGCGCAATATCATGGTTTAGTATAAAATGAGATTGAAAATATTGAGAAAAATTATTTTGATCCTTTTCCTGGACATATTTTGCTATTTATTCTGTGGCCAAATATGATTCAACATTCAAGCAAGATTTTACTGCTTCTTTCCATTGTCATCAGCATAAACCAGAAAGGCAGAAAGCATAGAAGTTCCAAAGCATCACGATATGAGGATTTGTCAACTAAAACTGTGGCTAGAAAGGCAGAAACTTCTAATTATTTGGCCAGAAAGGCAGAAAGCATTGGAGTTCCAAATAGTTGGGCACAGGATCATATTGTCATCAGCATAAAGCCTTAACCAGAAAGGCAGAAAGGAAGAAAGCATTGAAGTGCCAAAGGCAGAAAGCATTGAAGTTCCAAATACATCATCCCTCTAAATAAAACCTGCTATCCTTCAAGAAGATTAGAAGTTGAAAACATATGTCTTCCAAGGCAAATATACTGAATATGAAAATTAAAAACATATGCCGAGTACATTTCACAAGTTAATCAAAAATCCAGCACTCGACCATCTTGCACAATAAAAAACAAAATGGGAGATTATATCAAGATTCAAGTTAATAACTTGAGAAAAAAAATAATACTACTGAAATTCCTTACATCAAATAATAGAGCAGCTTACAACCAACACGAGCTACCATTTGAAATTTTGTGGAGTCTGAAGAAGCTCTGCATGCCACGTTACACATCAATCAAAAGTCAAAATGAGTTCATACTTATAGGTTAAAGTTAAATGTTAACGGTAAACTATTAAACAGTAAATATAGTAGAATAAATAATTTACCTTTCTCCATCTCTGCAGTTTCAACCTCCGCCATATCTTGACAATCTCCAGTTTCTATGTCCTTTGAAATCTTGGATATCCAATTTTAGCTCAAAATTAGTGCCTCGACTATGGCAGGAGTTAGAGACGAGCGTGTTGAATCCAGCACTCGACCTCCAATGTTAAATGTGGCTTCGGATGGAACCGTGGAAATCAGAATGGATACGTAGACTTATTCGCTTTCTACCACTCCAAAATTTCAAAACGGCCTGATAGTGGCACACACGCCACATCTAGATATATCTCAAACTCGGATTTGGTTTCAACATTGCTCATATCATCAGTGAATGAACCAAAGTTGTAGTCATCTTGTGGAACAACAGGCTGACTTGTTCCCACCCCATCCGAGTTAGAAGATTTATCATATATCTCATCATATTCTTCAAAGATAATTCTTACAGTCCGCTTAACCTTATTATAAGCGTCGATCCTCCTTTCTCTAGACATTTTTACTGGAAACCACCAATTGAACCTCTTCATTTTTTGCACGAGGATCTAAGACAGTAGCAACCATAAAAAAATGATTCAGAGGCTTCTTGTTCGGGTCTTGCCTTTATCTTTTAGGAAGCTATAAATCCACATGAGTAAACTCTCCCAATACTTATCAAACTTCATTTGCATTCTTGTGGCTATGTTACTCAAACATTAGTCTTGATCAACAGAATAAAGTTGCATATAACATTTATATAGAGTTGAGATATTCAGTTACTGGAAACAATTTACTCCTTATTGATTCTATGCAAAATTATTACCTGAAAAAATATATTTGCAGTCATGCTCTTTGATGCAAAGAATTTCATTGTAACATCGTAGAAGATCTTTAGGAACTTTGTGAAACTTTTGACTTGGATCCAATCATCCGAAGTAAGTATTAAATCCACGTCTCTTTTTCTTCCTTTTGAATCAAAACTCAAATAGTGATCAAGTTGTTTATCCACGTCAATCATCCTCGCAAACACGTCTTCATAATGCAACACTGATTCAAACATTGTGTAAGTTGAATTTCATCTCGTAGGTATGTCATCCTTCAATGCCATATGCTTTTCAAAGCTAGCATGTATTGATACATACATGTTGAACGAATCCAATCTTTTCGGCGAAGACCTCACATACCTCATGAGGGCTCTCATCTTCTCAACGGTGGTTCCCAACTCGTCCAATCCCTCATTTACAATTAAATTCAGAATGTGAGAACTGCACTGTACCTGAAAGTTAAGAAAAGAAAGTAAAGAAATTAAAGTTAATCAATGAACGCATTAAAAGTAGTTGGGGAGTTACCTGTAAATGATCGTGGTTCTAAATGATGTGTCCAGCAATACTTTCAAATCTTGCAGCCTGCGTTTTCTTAAAATCTGCAAGGCTTTGTCATTAGGAGTCGCATTATCCACGGTGATTGTCAACACCTTTTCCAAACCCCAAAGATCCATAAAATGGGTCAATTGCTGAGATATTCCAATTCCAGCATGATTGTCAAGCTTTTGAAAGCCGATTATACGCTTGTGCAACACCCAACTGCGATCTATAAAATGTGAAGTCAGACACATATACGTCGTGTTCTGATTTGTGCAAGTCCAAGTGTCTGTAGTGAAACATATGCGAGGGTTTAGCTCCAACAGTTTAACCCTCAAATTTTCCTTCTCCTCCACATACAATGCCATGCAGTCACGCGTGATAGTTCTTCGAGATACGCCTGGCCATCGGGGTTCAAATGTATGAAGCATTCGACTAAATCCTTCCTTCTGAACTTGAGAAAAAGGAAGTTCATCCAGCACTAGGCACGCTGCAACCGACCGTCTCAATTTACGCTCATCATATTTATCAATTCTCAAATCACCAACAGCTGAAGGATCCACTGCATGTAATTTTGAATCATATGATAGCAAATGTTGGTAGGGATCATCCTTACCTTCTACATTCAGTCTTCCACTGCACGTACGAGTGTGAGACAACATGAGGGATGTCCCATACCTAACACGATGGTATGGAATAATTTCACCACAATAAATACACTGTGCCTTGGGATCTTTTGGATCAATTGGCTCAACATCCACAAAGTGTTCCCAAGCGGGAGACGAACGCTTTCTTTTTCTCGCCGATTTAGATTTAGGAGGTAATTGAAGATGTTGCGCAGGACTGTCACCTTCCATCTAAAAATTCCAAAAAGAAAACTCATTGATAAAAAAGAATAGAACCTAAAAAAATCAGAAAGCTCATGCACACAGTCACAAGTCACAAGTCACAACCTATACAAAGAGCTATATTTAACCTGAATTACATCCGTACTTTTCTTTCAAAGTAAGAGATGATTCCTAAAACACTATAAAGAAATTTGTTCAAGTCAAATTATCGCATCCATACTCTTCTTTTTCCCGTGTTCTAAAACACTATAAACAACTTGGTTCAAATAAAATCAATAGTTCATACTTCATAGCAGATCAGTCAAAATTGACAACAGCTATCCGCAGGAGGTATCACATCTCTCCAATCAATTGGATCTAGAATAAGTTGATAGCTGTAGAACATAATTACGTTTGAATAGAGCAATCTAGTAATTGATAGTGGGTACCGTAAGAACCACCGCTCACCGATTAAAAAGAACTACGTTTGAATAGAACATAACTACGTTTGAATAGACTAAAAAGAACCACTGCTCACCGATCAACTACAATAGAGAACATCTACCTGAGAGAGGCACATATTTCCAATTTCCATTTACCATTACTTGCTACAACAATCTAGTAATTGATAGTGGGTACCATAAGGTTTGATGAAAAATGGGCAAAAAACCCAAAATGCACCATACCATACTAAGGGAGAAGGGCTTTGAGCTTTGAGAGATACCCTTAACAGTTAACACTAGAAGAGGAATAGTACTCACTTGAATAAAAAGAATACAGAGAAGTCCCTTTCCAGAAGAGAGAAAGTCGTCGATGGAACCTTGTCCACTGGAACAAAGAAATTGCAGCTTTCAAGCTAACGAGGCGGATTGGTGGCGCCAGACGGCAGACGGAGGGGCACTGGTGGAAGAAAGATCAAGGATTCGAGAGGAGAGGAGAGCGGGTCCTGATGCTGATTTTTCTTTAGAATTTTGCTTGGAAAGTGAAAAGGTCTTGAAAACACGATTTTGATTTACAATTTTGCGGGTGAGAGCGGATTCCGCCAGCCCGCCCACCAAAATGATACGGAACCAAAAATTTCTCCGCATTCCTCGCGAACGCGGGATTAAGCGGATGCGGGCGCGCCTACTGCCCAAGCCTAGTTAGATTGGTAAATTTATCTCCTTGTTTTATTAATTTTCTACATTACAATACACTAAAATTTTCTAAATCTGCGACTTTTTACCAATTTATACACCCATATCTGAAATTTCTATTCTCTCTTTTCAATATTTTTATTATTTTATAATTTCTTTTAAACATTTTTTTATTTCTTTAATATCCTTACCAAAATACTAGTAACTATTGGTTCAAACTAAATAATCAATAAGTATCTTAAGGAATATAAAATAGTTATAAAATAAAAATATAATTTATCACATAAATAAAACAAGCATACATTTTAGTAAATAAGAAAAAATATTTAAAAATACAAAGGTGAGCTCAGTTATGTTAAAATGTGTACCAAATATTTTGAACAAGGTCTTCTTGCAATTATTTGGCCTTAATCTTATTCAGAGATTACTCAATTTAATAAAATTTAGTATTTATTTAAGAGCTTAATAAATTAATCTATCAATTTTAGTGTTTTTTATTTAAAAAAATTAACATTTTAATCATTTTTTACAATTAAATTATACTTAAATATACTCACACATATATACATATAAATAATATGTATAATATATTAAAAAAAATATTAAAAATTGGTGGGACATAGTGAATATAAATAATGGCAAATGTGAAAAATTTTGTGCCAAGGCCAATCAAAATGTAGAGGCAACCATGTCCACCTGAAAATTTGTTTGGTCCATGCTGGAAATTTCCTCTGCGTTGCGTTGTGGTATACCCTTTTACCTGTCCTCATTCCCCCATCGCCTCTGTCATTTGAATTTTGAACTATCTCATTCTACATTAAGTAATATTCCTCCTAATAGTTGTTCTTGTTCTATTAGGTGAACCCGTACTCTACTCGTGATATTTATTAACACCCTCATTTGGTACCTGTAGCTGAAACGCTCAAATGCTGGTGACCTAGCTTAGATAATTTTTTATAACTAAGGTGTTCAAAATTATTTTTTATTTTGATTAATTAATGAGATTCATGATGACTCCTCACATCACATGGATTGCATTAATCTCTGGCCTTTAGAGAATTACCCTGCCTAGAGCCTGTGATCGTGGCCATACACCACTTGAGCATTTCATCATTAAACTCTACGTCATCCACCACTTGATTGATTAACTTGGATATTTGTTAACATTGCTTTTATGGGAGAAATGGTTCATGTTGCCTATAATGTTTTGGTTCTGTTCCTTATCTGAAAAATGATTTTGGTTCTGTTTCCCTAGGGACTATTGCATCTTGTTAAGGCACTGTTTTGCGCAACCTTCTTAAAATTATAATCCAATTATAAGCACCTTTTTTCAAAAAATAACTCTTCATTTTTTCAAAAAAAGTTCTTATAATCCAATTATAAGCATAAAAGGGTTTGCGCAAAACACCCCCTAAATACTCTTCTTCTTTTTTATTAGAAATTTGCTTAATATTGAATTTATATTGTTTTATTCTAAAATTTTGAAGTCAATATCAGTGACAAGTAGGGTTGCTCAATTGGGAATACCTAAAGGTGGAATTCGGCATATGGGCGGTCCGGACAAATCTGGATCGCCCATTTTCGTAAACGGGTTCCGTACCTTGAAATCGGACCGAACCATTTTTTTAATCGAGCCAAACCCGTATCCGCCAATTTTGCATATTCCCGAAACTGTATCCGCATGTTTTTAAGCGGGCGGATACGGTTTAAAAATCGTTTCGGTTTGTATTTGCCCATTTTTAAAAAAACAACAACGAATTAAACTGTTTTAATCCGTTTAACCCATTCAAAACTTTTATATATACATATATCCGTTTAACCCATTTATATAAATGTATATCCGTTTTAACCCGCACGTTTTCAAAAGGATGAAATTAATCCATTTATAAAAAAAACTCTAAAACCTAAATTCTAACTTAAGGTTTATAAATTTTAGGGTTTAATTTAATATTTAGGTTTCAACTCATAAACTTTAAATAAACCCTACTATCTAAACTAAATCCTAAAATTTATAAACTTATAAGCTTAATAGTGAACCATAAAATATAAAACTCAATTTGTACTCTAAGTTTATAAGTTCACAAAGTTTGAAGCAAATCATGCTTATAAATATATACATAGTTATAAACTTGGGATATTTATTTATAAACTTAATATGTATATATAAGTTACATGTTATATATATAAGTTTAAAATTATAAGTTTATATCTTAATAATTAGTTAATACCCTAGTCCTTGAGTCTATAAGCTTATAAATTTATAGTTACAAAATTTATAAGTTATATTTTTAAGTTACAAAGTTATAAATTTATATAAACTCAGGGTATGAAATATAAATTAGAAGTTTATATAAACTTATAAACATAACTTATGAACTATAAAGTATAAACTTAATATATATATATATATATATATATATGAACTTATAAACTTATCTTAAGATATGAATATGAATTATAAATTATAAATTTATAAGTTCTAAGTTTATTTTTGTAATTTTATAAGTTATAAAGATTTAAATTATAAAAAAATGAAAAATGAAATAAAATTAAAAATTAATGCGGTCTAAACGGTCCCCGCCCCTTATCCGCCCGAATCAAAATTTGATAAACCGTATCCATCTGTTTATTAAACGGTTTAGTAGTCCTAAATCGCCTAAGATTGTCCGTTTTTAAACCGGACGAGTACTGAAATGGTCCGGACCGGGCTAAAACAATTTTGGCTCATTTAGCCCGGAACGGATGCCTCTCTCTACCTAGAGCCCTAGAGGTGCTCAAAGTACCGATTGTTATTCAGTGCTTATTCGATATTCGGTATTTTGGTTCGGAATCAGTTTGATTTTTTGAATACCGTTTAGTGTTTATTCGGTATTCGTTAAAATAGGCCAAATTTAAAAATTAAAAATATAAAAAAATACCGAAATATCATACTTTTTCGGTGTTTCGGTATTTCAGTTCATAATCGGCTTGATTTTTTGAATACCGATTTTTTTCGGTTCGGTACGGTATTAACGAATACCGATCGATAATACCGAATAAGTACCCCTAGAAATATTGATCGATCGATAATCGGTATTCCCGATACCGAACCGAAATTTTTCGGTATCGAAAAAGTTTATCGATACCGAACCGAAATATCGAATTACCGATACCGAATATCGAATTACCGAAATACCGAATTACCAATATTAAAGTTGATTGATATTAGGTATCTAATTTTTGGTCACACAAGGTCGAAAACCATGGACCCATCCGACATCGCTACCGACACGGTGTCAGAAAACCAAATTTCGCCATGTTGGTGTCGGATACTCGACAATCCGAAATCCGATTTTCACCCTTATTTCTCCGTGCTTCTATTTAACCATATTTGCCTTATTTTATTGTTTTCGAGCTCATAAACCTCTTCTTATGTGATTGTTGGGGGCCGATACGAATTTGGATTCTTGCATGGTTTAAAATAATTGGACCCTGTAATGTGAATTATAGTAAAACGCAATTTTCATGGTTTCTTCCAATCAAAGGCACAAACATGGTCGGATCAACCTGGAAATTTAACTGGAGTTAGAAGATGCATTGGGCGTCTTCTAGTTTAGAGGAGATCGGGTTTAACGGTCCGATCGTGAGATATGAATTTCGGAACATACTATTTTCGTCCATTCATGATCTGCTATTTGCAGCATTGCGCATTCTCGGTTTTATTGACGACTGGAAATCTGAACGTGTTCTGATCAAACTGAAATTTTTCCCAAGGGCAGATAACTTCTCAAGACATATGTTGTCTAAAGGAGATCAAATTCTAACTGTCCCATAATGAGCTATTATTTTCGAAACATACTGTTCTCAAATTAAAAGTTTGCACGCGACTTATGGAGACCAGATCGAGCAAAAGAGATATTACACGTATGGGAGACCACGACCCCTTTTTTCAAAGATGTCAAAAAGGATTTTCATTTTTCCTTAATGTGTTTTTCAATTAAATTAGTCCACTAGTTGGTAATAATTCGAATTTTTATGTCAATAGGTAATTTCTTACTTTCTTAGGAATTAAGTTAGGATTGACTTTTTCCTTAGGTAAGGCCAACTTTTAATAGGATTTAAATTAGTTAGCACTCAAATAAAGTCTAGGATAGAATCCTAGGCTCATTAAAATTTTAACCTATTTAAAGGCAGATTACGCCCCTTTCAAGACATTTTTTTACGTTAATTTCATAATGATTTTTGAGAGATATATCTTTGTTTGTTGAATTTCTATTCTAAAAAGAATTAGGTTACATGAATCTTAGGATACATGAAAATATTGATTCTATGATACTCGTATTTATCATAGAGTAGATCCTCGTATTTATCATAGAGTAGATCCTCGGGTATTTATTTTATTAAACTTCTAGTTACATTCGTTTATAGTATAGTAGTTGGCTAGAGGTTGATGTTTCATGTTTGATTGAGTTTCTATAGCATAATATGCTTCTTCTATCTCTGTTCTTTTTCATCATTCTATTTTGTGTAACTTTTTGTTGGGTTGCATAGTCTATCCTTTTATTTTTCTGTTAATTTTTAAATTGTTTGATTTATGTGTTTCTCTTGATATAAGAATAAGTTACCGCGAGCATGTTTGATTTATGTGTTTCTCATTTCCACGTTTACATTCCGCGAGCAAAAATTCATATAATTTGGTATCAGAGCTAGGATGAAATTATACTTGTTTAAAATTCATTCATATTTTGAATTGTAATCGTGTTTGTGTGTCTTTTTAGATCTGAAATTTCAAAAATTGCCGCTTTTAGTCCAAAAAGCCTGTAAGGATCTATCTTGGGAAGTCATCTTGAAGGATTTAGGAGCCTCCTTTTTCAATTTAATTTTGGCTTTTGAATCCATGTAGGGTCCTGCTTGACATAGGATTTATTTAAAAAAAATTAAAATTGTTTTAATAGAATATATTATTTTATTAAAAAAAATCAAAAATCAAAAAAATTGAGAAAAAAATCTGTTGGTCTAGAACACCTTATCTTCCATCCTAGAAATGAAATTTTTATTTTTTTGAGTGGTTTTCATAATTTTATCGGATATTTTCATTTGATTTTTTTCTCATTTGTATTGAGTTGTTTGGTTTGGGATTCTTCTGCAATGCGTTGCCGACCATGTTTCTTGTTCTCATTTGCATCCAATAGTAGCTCTTTGCATCTTAGTTCCGGGTGTACTTGAGTTGGAATTTGAAAGAACAAAGATAGCGGTAACAACGAGTGAACTCGTCCCCTCACTATATCTTAGTAGCTCTTCGCATCTTAGCTCTAAGACTTTTTTTAGAGAAATTGGAAAGAGGGAATTTTGGGGGTTACATGTGGGGGGTGAGTTCTTACTAAATTTATTTTGCTAGTGCTTGTTTGATTGTTTATGTTGCAGAAAATATCAATGGCAAAATGAACTATGCAACTCACGAACATGATGATGGTAGTTTGACATTCACTGCAATGAATGACCGTGTGACCAACTTGGAGACCATTTTTCAGGGATATACTAGCTAGGTTGCTTGCACCACGGATTGCAGCTCCCGACCCCCCCCATCCAAGACTGTAGGAATGCTCCCCTTGGCAACAGGGACATCTATGAGGTGTATGAGAAGGATCTCCGTCTTGACATTTGAGAACAGGCTGAGGATCGAGATTCATTGAGAAATATCAAGTAGATCATCCCAAATTGTTGTAAGCCTGATCCTGGGCATTGCTGGCATGGCATGAACAAATGAAGCACATTTTTTAGCTTCATAACTTCTCTGAGGGCGTCAAGGTAAAGTTGGCAGTTGAAAGATTATGCATCGACCTGTTGAGAAATTTGAGGGAGACTAGGGAATGTGATCACGAGGCTCCGATTGACACATGGAGGGCCCAAATGATTTATATGAGGAAAGCTTATGTTTATGGTTCCTATGTTTGTCAGTTGAAAGATCACCTGGTAGGTCTACGCCTTGGTAATCGTTAAGTTGTTGCATATTATCATGAGAGTTTATCCTTAAAATTGAAGGAAGGAGTAAAGAAGATGCTAAGTTAGCTAAGAAACGCTTTGTCTCTGGCCTCAATCAGAATATTTGGCACCAATTGGAAAGGTATGCACCTCACTGTCACGGTATTGAGGAATTATTGTCCTAATGCAGAGATGGTTGAGTGACAGTTCCAAGAATCAGCTGCTAATCGTGCAGATTTTTTCTTTCTGCAAATAGAAGAGTGAACCAGTGTCTTAGAAAGGACTTTTAAGAATTTGATCAGAAGGTAAACTTTCAAAATTTGAACCGTAAGCCACCTCAAAAGAATTTTCAGAATGTTGCAGAGGATTCACCCTAGGCCTAGAGGCCCAATCTATCAACTTCCAGAGGTTCTAGTTCAAACATCAGATGTTGTAAGTGCCAAGGGTTCACATATATGGTTGCCTCGTGTCCAAATAACCATGTTATGCAGGTGACCAATGAGGAGATTTATATGGTGAGAATGAGATTGAAGAGAGCGATCCAAATTAGATCACCTTGTTTGATTTGAACCATGACCCGCGATAGGCTTGAATTCAGTGCCATCACTATGGGATTGGACGGGAACTGTTTAAGAAACATTTGACCTTGATAGTGCACCAATGGTCATTGGGAGTGTGATTTCTAGTTCATACTTGGAGTAAGATAGTTTCAAAGACGAACTACCTTTTAGGTTTGCAATGAATTTGTGTCCCGTTTTGAGCATTGTTTATTTGAATGATCCTTATGATTGATTGGAGAAGGTAAATTGTAAAGTCAAAATTCGAGGGTGATTTATTTTTTTTCAAGAAATGAGGAATGGTAGATTCAATAGAAATTCAGATTTTGTTACCAACTTATACAAAGTATTTTAATTCACAAGAAGATTTGGATTCGAGGACGAATCCTTCCCAAGAGGGTGGGGATGATGTGATTGTTGGAGGCCCGAGGCAAATTTGGATTTTTGAATGGTTTAAAGTAATTGAACCATGCAATGTAAATTACAGCCAAGCGCAATTTTGTGGTTTCTTTCAATCAGATGCACAAACGTTGTCGGATCAGTCTGAAAATATAAATGGAGTTAGAGGAGTCATTGGGTGTACTTTTGTTTGGAGAATATCAGATTTGAACGGTTCTATCCTGCAATATGAAATTCGGAACAAATTGCTTTTATTCACAGCGTTGCGCAATCTCAATTTTATTGTCGATCGAAGGTCTAAACGTGTTTTGATCAAACTGAAATTGTACACAGGGACAGAACTTCTCAACTCATATGCTTCCTAAAGGAAATCAAATTTTAACAGTCCAATGATGAGTTATTATTGTTGGAACATACCAAACCAAACATACCCAGTATATCCCTCTTTTAGGCAGGGTCTGGAGAGTGTAAGATGTACGCAGTCGTACCCTGACCTCAAAAAAGAGATCAAGAGACTGTTTTTGTGGAGACCCTCGGCTCTTCAAATACACACACCAACACACACCAGCACACACACACACACAACACACACACAAAAAAAACGAGAGAGAGGGGGGAGGGGGGAGG
>JAOWBN010227850.1:0-12773 GCA_028565015.1 Pinguicula moranensis
TCTTCTCGTCTTCTTGGTGATCGTGGGCCGAGGGTTGGATCCGGTGATTTCGCTCGATCCGTTTGAGTCGTCACCAATGGTTATGTGCATCTTGCCTGCACTACACGCATACCATGCGTGCGCTTTGTGTGCCACTCGAACATGTGCTGGGCTATCGCATTGCGCGCGGGTTACCCAGCAGTTGAGGCCCACATGGTATGCACAATGCACGTTGCACCCATCCGCATACCCTATGGGTTGGACGGGAGGGCGGGCATCACACGTGCTTGCATGTTGTCCTTGTGCACGTTGTGGCCTGCCTGCGTGAGATGTCATGTATACAACACCTTCATTTTGGCTTGTACTTCATTTTCTCAAAATGATCGTCTTCTTTTTCCATCGTTTTAGAATATTTTCATTGTCTTGTGTCTAATTCTTTCAAACAATTACAAACAAAGTATTATGTCCTTTGATGGTTAGCTCAGGGTTAATGGACCTATAGGATGAGCTCTAAACTGATTAATCATCACGTGTGAAACTCTTTTGCCGAGTCACTAATTGTTTAACTTTGTGAACTTACCACTATAGGCATAAGGCTGAACTCTCAACTCGTATGAATTTTCTTATTCGAAGATTACTCTAGGAGTGTCCATTTATATAATCATTGTATATACGCTATCCTTCACTCAAGGTTCAAAAATAGGTCTAGGACCAATGTCCGTTAACCCACCTAAATGTATCTTGCACCACGAGAAATGTTTGTTCTATAATGGAAAAATTAATCTGGCGAATCTTTATTCGTTGATGAGCCTTCTCATTCAAGTCCTGAATAAACCCCTCGTGGAAACCATGGTTCAACACTCACCCCTACTGGGCAAAGCCAGGTATGAATTCTTTATTGTACCAAGGCCCGGTTATCTACTTCAATCAACTACCAAGATGCACGGGAATTGACCTGTGCAATCGTAGCAAGATCTTACCGAATAAGTTAAAGAACCAAACATCATAGACCAAAGTCTCTCAATGCACTCAAGATTCAAATAACTTATACATGATCATCTTCTGTTATGTGTTATAAGTTTCTTTGGCCAACAAAGATTAAATATCTCATTATCTCATCTCGATTAGTCCTATGTAGAAATGCTTTTCAACATATAGGAATCTCCATCTATGCGATGCTACACTAACGGCTTTGATCAACCACTTCTTTTACAATGATTTCTATACAATTTCAATGGTCATAGACAGTCTTGAGATCCTAACTCAGATCTTTCAAAAACTTAATCTGTACGACCAGTGACTTTGTTTTAGATTGCTAATCTTTAAGTCTAATCCTCCCGAAAGATGCCCCTTGCTTGACAATCAAGATACATCTATTGCAACTAGAAATTCATTGATGTTTAATTTTATATCCAACACATAATATAACAAATAAGAGAAATCTGAATTTATTCAATCAACAATTTAATATTTTGGACAGCGCGAGTTGTCCCAGTGGTAGACCTTGCTCCCTCCTGGCATGCCAAGAGGTGTAGGGTTCGAGACCCACTGGGCTCCAACTTTGCGAGGTCACCCCTAGGATTAGTCGGGTATAGACCGGGTTGGCAACGTGTTGCCCTGCCGCCACGATTCGCCCGGATACATAAGTAGGGTCCGTAACGCAGACTCGTCTGTTAACTTTGCCTACCCAAAAATAAAAATTTAATATTTTATTGTTCAATACATGGGTTATAGAGTACACTCAAATAGTTGAGGCAGAAATTAGAGGATCTAATGTTACAGTTTGAGAATGTTGGGTTAGTTGGATTCGGGGTTGAGAATGATATATGATTGTGAACTATCTTTCTTGCTGAGCCATATTTTAATGTATGATCAACACATTTTAGTTTGTGACATGACGCTCTTTGATTGGCGGTTTGAGGTGTTTCTGTGCTGGCTACGTAAAGATCCAAAGTAAGTGAATTTGGGACTTCTGAACCCTCTGTGGAGGAGGCAAATAATGTTGATGACGAACCTCTAATGTTCTTTCAAATATGGTATCGGGGGAAAAATTGCGTAAGTAGATGGTGGTTATCTCTGATCCCACGGGCAACACACTCCTGTATGGCGCTGGAGGTTCAGATGTCAGCGCACATACTGAACCCAGCTGAAGTTGTCCTTGATACAGTGGATGCCCCTGTTATACATGTAGATACTAGCGATGTTGTCGCTCAGGAACCACGTATAGATGAGCAAAGTGCTGAACATGACAGGTTAAGCAAGAAGGATCCAACTGAGGTAGGGGAGCAAGAGAATGAAGGTGATCAACGAGTCGTGACGAGGTTGATGCACGAAAGAATTAAAATCAAGTCGAACCTGATATAAATCAAGTTGTTGATTCCCACCTTGCGGAGGAGGAAAAAATAGACAATTACATGAGTGATGCTCATAACTCTGATATTTGCAATGCCCAAACTGAACAACATCAAGTGGATGACTCTGTTGTGGAAATATCTCCCAAATCCAAGAAGAAGTATGGCAAAAGGGACAAATGCAAGGATGTGGATATCTCTGATCCAGGCAATTCTCAGAGTGCCAAGAAGTTAAAAAAGAAGTCTAAGGCAGATCCCTCAGAGTCGAAGTTGACCTGCACTATGCCAAAGTTGTTCGAGGTCGCTAGTTCTAAATTTTATAATCATGATAGCAAGGATAAATGGTGTATAAACAGTAAAAAGGGGGTTCATCCTATATGCATCATGACAAAGTCCTGCCCGCCGGGTTCATTGGATTTTTGACAGAGCAGAATTTAAGTCATAACTTGCTTTCAGAAGCACCAACTTGCTCTAGAGAATTCTACTGCAATTTAAAGAAGGCGGCTAGAGCCTCATCCTCTAAATGGGCCTTTAGAGTGTACATTCGTGGCAAGATTGTGGAGTTCTCCCCAGTTATGATAAATGAATTATTTGGATGGCAGTGTGATGCCAATGGTCCAGTCTTCCCTGAGGAACTCAATAATGAGGCTGACGAGCTAACTGCAAAATAACAGGAGGTAAGTGTAACACTTGGCCAACTCAGTTTCTTGCTACACTTTTGACTACCAACTACTTTATGCTGTATTGCCTCATTATTGAAAATTGGATTCCTATGATTTAGAATCCTAGGTGTCTGGGACTAGCCTTCGCGTCTGTGGATGGTTCTATTGTTCCTCCTGCTCGAAGTGTTGCTATCACAAGAGCCAAGATACAAACCAACCTAAATAAGTTGTATCTTCAATTGGCTTGAGTTCTATGTATGAAGGAAGAGCTACAACGCAACCTACTTGACTTGGCCACAGTCCGGGGTAAGCACCGACGAATGATCTCATTTGATTTTGGTTATATCTGGCCCAGAGGGGGAGAAATGGACAAACGTTTGGTTTGACACTCTTGTTATTTTGTTGGTTTTCTGGTCTGTACTTTATTTTGGACTTCTCCTCAACTCTTCATGTTAGACACTTATGCTTGTTAGTTTGCGCATCACTCCTTGTAGTATGTGTTTACTTCAACATTTATTGGCTTGCATGTTAGTTATGGGGTTTGCCAAATAAAGCTAAAGGGAAGGTGGCAATCTCGGGGTTTTTTTTTCACTTACCATGCAAGTCATGTATGCAATTCATTCGAAAGTAGCTGTCCAAGGTTGGATTCTTGAAGAACGATTTCTGCAAGGGGAAGAGTGTGATCGTGTGGGATGTACAACATGGAAATGATCTTAGTTGGTCTACGAGTCCAATCAATCACAGACTTTTTACCAACTAGATTTCCATTGGGAAGAAAAAGTCTACGAATTTTAGGAAACTGAAAGAGTTGTTGACATGGAGGTCGTAAGGTATAAAAACAACTATTGGTAGGGTTTGTGTCGTACCCCTTGCAATCCCAAAAAATCTAGTGAAGGCTTCGAAGAGTTCTTGGTTCAAGAGAGCACTGTATCGTGCAAAGTTACCTGGTGTAGCGGTGATTCGCCTCGGTACACATGGGAAACCTAGTGAGGTCGAGGGTTCGAATCCCGTTGGTTGCCGTTGGAGGTCAGCCAGCTTTGTCAAGATATTCTGGAATAGTCGGAGGGCCCAGTGGGCCCGAAGGATACCGAAGTAGACTGTGGAGCAGATCAGTCCGGGGGAAGTCGCGGCGAAAGTCGCCCCCGGGTGGTCCGGTCAGGGCAGATCCGTGGATTTGAAAGAAGCGGCTGTCAGGATCCCATTATCTACCAAAAAAAAAAAAACTGAACCATGAGGAAGTAATAGGAAGTGTGGAGATTGGCAAATCGAAAATGAATAAGAAGTATGCTTCAAGAATCGTTGTTTAGCCATTCAATACAAGGGTGTATTATATGTTGTATATGTGGTTTTCACATTGTTGTATATGTGGTTTGAGGTAGAACCATTGTGGCAGGATCTACTCATGTGATACAATTGTTCCCTGGGATGAGGAAACAATTGTGTGAGATCTTTTAATGTACAGTGAAATCATTTATACTGAGCGAGGCCTCGCAGAGTGTAATGATTGTTAGTATTGTATCCTAAAGTCAATCACTTAGGTCATTTTGTATCAACACTTTAATGTTTGTATATATGATTATAGAAACCTTTCATACTTGTTTATTTATATGCTTTGTTTATAGCATTCCAATTAGTAAAGCCTAGTGTTAATAACTTAGAATGTATCACAAAGAGGTTGTGATAGTAAAGCCACTCTAATTAAGTTATTATCACTAAATATCCATAAACATAGTACTAGAACATGGATGCTTGTAGTTAACAAGTAAATCAGATGACCCATATTGAGATCATCATTTTGTCAATGATTGATACTCTAAAAAATAGTAGGTGTAAGTGATCCTTAGACTTGAGATCACCATTGAGATCTTGAGTATGAATGTCAATCTTTGATTATATTCGGAGTTACACCATAAATGAGTAATGATGGGTAGTTTTGGGAGTGGTTTGAAGTATGGAAGAATTGTGAGTGATCGATAATAGATTAATCGTTCCTAAAACGTTAGGCGTAGATATCTCTGCGGCCACTTGTAAGAAATCATAGAAGCCTTTGCAAAGCACGAGTTTAATTAGAAGGAGTTTCTAATTAGTACTTAATGATCATGACTTCTGGTACAAGAAATCTTACGTATATTAATGAGGATGACAAATAACCTAAATATACGAGATTAGCGATATGTTATTGGTGAAGGAATATTAATTACACGAGAAACTAATTCTTGAAATGATAGTTTCCTTCCATGACTATTCTAAATGCTTGGGAGCCATGATATCCTGCTAGAGGTCAATCATGGTATATGGATTAGAATTAGGGATTAATGAATTAAAAGTATTTAATTCAGTAACCATAATTTGATTATGTTAATTCTAGGTTTATTGCCAAGTTATTGAGAACCTATAGGGTCAAACACATTAGCATCATTTACTTGAGGGATTACTTTGCAATTGCCGAATTGTTTGGGGATTTTTCCAAAAAATCCAAAAGATTTAGGGGTTATTTAAAGTTTGTGAAACTTCAAGGACTTGTAAGTAAACATGGGGCCACAAATGTTATAAAGGAATGTTTGTGGGATGTATATGAGATACGTCATAATTCCAATAGTTGGTTTTAATATATATATATAGTGGAAAATGACTATATAAAATTATATAAATTATATATATATAATTGTAGTAATTATTCACCAATTGAGATACATGCAATACTTGCAGGACATGTGTCAAATGTTGATTTAAGTTTAGACTTGTGTTTGGCTCCAAGGCACATAGACTCTTCTATAAATACCATGCAAATCTATGTGTGAGAGTTTGATGCATTTCATCAATCTTAATAGAATTTGAGAAGTTCATCCTCCTTGTTTTCTTTCTTGATCGAAAGCTGCAATGAGTTTTGGAATAAAAACTTGAAAAGTTTTCTTCTTCCTTTTCTAAGGCTCGAATTACAAGAGCTAGCACTATTTGTGCTAACATATAAGTTATACATTCTGATGTACAAGTCTCAAGTGAAGAGGTGTTTTGCACTTCTCTAAAGGGCGTACATTTGGACATATCAAGGAATGAAACTACTCTCAAGAATTGCGATTCTACAAGAGGTATAATTTCTTTCCCCTTATAATCTTATGTTGTGTAAGTTAGCAAGATCCATGGAAAATGAATTCTGAAAAAAAAATTATTTTGCATGTTTACACACAAGTTTTTATGCTTCCATATGAAATATGCAATATGACATGTAGTATAAATTTCGGAATTCCTACAATGATCCCATACCCTAGTAACTAAGAACCAGTTTGAAATCGCTAGAAGTCCTAAGAACATAAAATTTCTAGGTAGTCAGCCACATCCATTAACACAAACATCATCATAAACGTTAAATAGTCACATAGAAACAACGAAAGTCTCCGCCTTCATGCCCTGGCATAGTCATTAACATGACTCAAAGCCTAGGTGGTTCATCGAGATCAAAATGTGAGACAAAAATAACAAAAAGGTACGACAAGATCCCCGCATTCCCGTGCTCACTCCGTCCCTCTTCAACCGCTCATCGGATCGCTTAACCTCCATCATCCTCTACATAACCCAAATAGCAGTAGAGTTAGCATAAAGCCCATCAAGTAGAATACAATTTTGCCTTCTTACCGTGCCCCTTATTTCTTTAAGAATTAGAAGAAGGAAATATTAGCAGTTCTAAGCAAAACCATGAATGCATAAATAAATGAGGGGACCCAGAATCATCTCCTTCCTGGATTCCTATGTCCCCAACATATCTCAAAGGACCTTCCCTATTAGTCACTCATCCCAACTTCCTTTGAAATCCATGACGCAAGCCCTCAACATGTCCTCTAGGGTTTGGATTATTCTCTCGGATTTCCCATTCATAAGTGGGTGGTGCGCTATACTCATCATTAGTTGTGTCCCGAGCACTCCTTGTAGCCCTTTCCAAAATCGTTTAGTGAAACGACCACCAATAGTGGGCAATTCATGCATTTTTGGACGTATTCAGCTACGCCTCTCTTCATGAACGACCGCCAATATTGGGCCCTTAGGTTCCACTACATACTGGGGTGTATGTTCGTGCGGGTTCAGTACGCCTACTTCAAAATTGCTCTCTTAATTTAAGAGATATCAGGAATCCATAACATCCTATGTCTCAACACTCTGCCATCAGTGGTCAAAGGGCATGCTTTGTCCGGTTCTTGCTTATTACTTCGCACGTGAGACTGGATGGTGGCATCTTTACCCTACCCTTCTCGGATATGATCAATGACGGTGGGTTTCGTGTCTAAGGCCGCTAGGTTAACAATGAATGATGGTACTACATCTATTCCCAAAGAGTCTCAGTGTTGGGCTAACATGGGGGATTGTTACACATGGTGCCTTGTGAGCGATGAATTGAACATTTAAATGCTGAATTATCCATTAAATTGTATTTACATTTGCCTTATTTGTTTATTAAGTGTGGATGTAAAATTAAACATCAATGAAATTCCATGATTTAAATAAATGTACCTTGACAGATTTGAAGATTTGAAATCTAAAACTATGTCCGTGGCCGACAAATTAAGTTCTAGAAAGACCTGAGTTGGTATCTCATAACTTTCTATGATCATTGGAGTTGTCCAGAAATCCTTGTGAAAGAAAGTAGCTGATCCGGGTCGTTGGTGTAGCATCGCTTAGATGGATACTCCTATATGTGGAAAATGTTACTACATAGGATGATCGAGATATGATTATGAGATCTTTAATCGTCGTTAACTAAAAGAACTCATATCACACCATAATCAAAGTCATCTAAATCTGAGTCCCTTAAGAGACTTTGGACTGTGACACTTAGTTATTTGACTCGTTTGGTACAATCTCACTACGATTGCACATGTCGAATCCCTTACATCTTGAGAGTTAAATGAAGTACATAACTGTGAATCTCATGTGCAAGATAGAATTCACATATCGCTTTGCCCCGTATGGGTGAGTGTATAATCATGGTTCCTATGACGATTTATTCGGTACTTGAACAAGAGCAATCGTTCCACGAATGAAGATTCGTCTAACTAATTTGTTCGTTAGAGAATAAATGGTACTTGTGGTGCAAGATACATTTAGGTAGGTTAATGAACATTTGACTGATACCTATTTGTGAATCTTGAGTGAATGATAATGTATACACAATGGTTATATCAATGGACGCTCATAGAGTAATCTTTGAGTAAGAATGTTCATGTGTTGAGAGCTCTACCTCGTGCCGATAGTGGTATGTTCACGAAGCTAAACAATCAGTAACTCAGAGAAAGAGTTTTATGCGCAATAATTAATCAGTTCGGAGCTCACTCTATGGATCAATCGTTCCCCAGCTAGCCTACAAAGACGTAGCACTTTGTTTATAATTGCTCAAAAGAATTATATACAAGATGATGAAAAGTTTAGGAAACGACAAGGAAAGAATCCAATCATTTTGAGAAAACCGCACAAGCCAAAATGAAGGCATTGTGTGCGAGTGTCACACGTAGGCATGTCGTTGTACGTGTCGTGTGCTTTGGTAGGGCATGGGCATGATGATCGAACGCACGCCCAATCGGGCATGCAAATGGCACAGAGCATACTTGCAACGCACGCACTGTATAGGCCTCGACTAGACCGCCCTCACATGCCACGGGCATGGGGTACCAGGTAAGGCCCGGATTGAGCTTCGTACGTATTGGATCAATGTGCGTGCATGGCGCACACATGGTACACACCCAATCTGTGCCAATGGCCATCGGTAGTGGCAGCACGCGGCATCGTGCGACACATGCGACATGATTGTGCAGTGTGCGAGAGCATGCTCCCATGGGCCACAACATGGATGCCTCACACGGTGCGTGTTGAAGTACTCCGCCCGCTTGTCCGTTGCAAGGAGGCGCAAAGGCAGGGCCATGCACCAGGCTTGGGCCATCCGGACAATCCGGATAGTCCAGGTAGTGTAAGACCATATGTTGCGGACGGTCAAATCTATTAGGGGCACGGGTCCAGGAGTACCGATGGATGGGTTAAGAGGGCCCCAACTTGTACTCAGGATTTTATGGGAAACTTAAGTCAAATAATCCAAGAGATTATTTTCTATGAATTAGAAAGTCTAATTTGGGTCTATCATTAAGTTGTCAATTGATAATCCCATGGAATTATAATTATAATTATATTAATATTTCATCGAGCTTAAATAAATGAGATTTAATTAACAACACAATGAGGATTAACTTAATTGGATTTAATTTAAATAATCCTAATTAAGGTAGGAGTCCTAATTAGTCAAGTGTTTGATAAATAGATTATTAAACTGTTCAAACTTGTTGGACAGTTATAGTAGGACTCAAACCCTAATATCTGATTATAAATACAAGACAATACCCAAGCCAACTTAACATCAAAATCATTCCATTGAAAACAAGAGAAATTCCATTTCTCGCTTGCTTGGAGCGGGAAACCGATAGATTGGAGAAAATGGAATGTTTTTCTTCTTTCTTATATCTTTTCTGATGTGTTGAAATTAGATCTACACCTAAAAGAGAGTCTTTGGATATTGTCTTATATAATCTTTTTGGAGAGCAAAAGAGATCTACCATCTCATAGTACAGTTCCTAGTTATAACTCGGAAACCTTGATGGTTTCGAAGTTGAAGGAGAAGAAGGAGAATTCTAGCGAGGAGTGCTTCTAGATTTATTTAATTTGGCCTTGAGGATTTACATGTTGCATGTGGGAGCTGATTTATTCACAAGTTTACATGGTGAGCACCGTTCTTCCGCACCTAGGATTAGATCCTTGGGCCTAAATATGAATTTAGATTTAATTTGATCGTTATCTATGGTAAAACAAAACCAATATTAACCACCCTTGTTGTTTCATATTAAGCTCCTTTGGGGTGAACAAATACTTCAAGCTCTTGTCATCCGTGTATATCAGACCTAGACTCGTACAAGTAATACCTCCAAATCTTAAGGCAAATACTACTACTGCCAATTCGAGATCGTGAGAGGGGTAGTTGAGTTCTTATGTTTTACAGTCGCCTTGAAGTGAACGCTATCACCTTATCATTTGCATGAGGATGCATTCCAGCCCGCACTTGGATGTGCCGCTATATACGACACATTGCTCCCTTTTCGTTTGAAGTACGAATACTAGACTCGTGGCCATCCTGTTCATACGGAGTCCCATTGGAATTTGAATTGCTTTTATGTCAATTTTGTGAGGGGCAATGCTAGCTCTGCGAACCCCTCAATGAATTTTCAGTAGTTCCAGGACAAACATATGAAGCTTCAAACCTCTATGACACTAGTGGTTGCAGGTGAGGCACACATACTTGATGCACTTTAGGTGCAAGTGTATATGTTGCACAAGTAATACAGTAATTAGAAGAGTGTTGAACCACAGGGATTGTGATGATAATCACCAACGTTCAGTGAGTTCTATGCAATTTGGAATAAACAACGAAGGAGTAAAACTATCGCACAAATAAAATAAGAAAAGGCTAAAATAAAGAAACTGAAAAACATACATAAACGGGGTACGCATGCGTATAATATTTAGATAGAAGATTTAGGGCCAGTGACTTCACCATCTAGTGAACTTAGAAGGTTTTTTCTATGTTAGTCTTAGGATTTTCCGTGTTGTTATCTACCGGATTTTCCTCCATTAGTCACTTGTCTTTCTCGAGCTGCAAGCAACCATCTACTATATATAAGCATACTTCTCTGGAAGTCACACTTGAATAAACCGAAGGATTTGAGTTTAGGAAATCCACACACGGTAGCAATAATCCCATAGCTACTCTCGTGCTTATGGCAATTACCATTGGTTTTACCATTCATATTTCATAGCATGGGTTGTATCTCTCGACCTCACACCATACTTAGTGAGCATGCAAATGTTGATCAAATATGTGCAAGTTAGGAAATAGCACAATAAAACCGGATAGCAACAACAACATTTCCAAAGAACTAAACATTAGAAATCCGCATCTAAGTTAACAAGGGTTACAATGCTCTAATAGACTAGAGTTGTAATCTATTGCTTAACAAATTTAAAGTTCACAACTAAACTCAAAAGGGCTACATCAATGCCCTAAAATAGGTTCATGCCATACACAAAAGATGAATGAAAGTTGAGTTCACAAAGGCAAGAAACCCCCTTGGACAAATCTGGAGTCGCCAGAGCTCCACCTTATTGTCCATGGCTCCTCTCCAAGTGTTGCTACCTTGTGCCCCAAATCCTGAAAGGATTCTGCCCCATAATGGTTTGATGGGATGAATTGGTGCGTGATTCCAGTGGGAGACATCTCGGAATCGTTTTACTTCAGAGATATGAAAAGATCTAATCCACGATTCCAGGGTTCCCAAAGTTCCAACCCTCTAGAATGATGTTTTACTATCTCTCGAAAGATATGCACGAAAGTTAGCTTCCTCGAGAAACTTGTGAGAGAGCGTCTTCGGGAAACTTTGGCTTAGTTAGCTTTCTTCGGAAGCTTTAGACAATATATTTTTCTGCATGTGAGTAAGAGCAGAATGGTCATTCTACACTTTGTTCTGCAGTTTCTCGCCAAAACAGATATGTGGCGTCTAGATTGGGGCTGTGAATTGAATATCTGGGTCCACGACCTTACAGTCAAAATCTTGTATTTTATGAGGCTTTTAAGGTCTTTTTCATTCCTTTTCTCCCAAAGGGCATTTAGTGACCTGAAATTACAAAAGGAAGAGAAATGGGCAATAAAAGTATATCCTTCTATCAATATCAAGTTAAATTAGACCGAAATAGTCTACATAAAATAGGTATAAAATGGACTCATCAACATCCCCAAACATAAATCTTTACTTGTCCTCAAGCAAACATTAAAGCTCATCAAGATCATTAAAGCAAAGCCCCCCACGGTAATACATTTAAACATACATTCGCAGCCACATATAAAGACCAAGATATAATGCATCATCACACATGGTCACTTCATACAAGAAACTGCTCAGATCCAAGAAATTGGAAAAGTGGGCCTGTGGGTCATCCATTTGGGGTGAACTTTTCCTTCTTAAATATTAAGATTGAAAATTCATCCTACTAAACTCTTCAACTTTTTTCACCAGCCATACTTTTTGCCATGCCAAGGCAGTCAGCTATTGAGATAGACATTATTAGATCTTCATCAAGATCATACATTTAGACTTGAGAACATTTACATATATACAACAATTTTTATAGCATATATGTACATCAAGATGCTCATTGCTTTTCTTTTCTTTGGAATAGCCAACTTCATCTTTGAATGCAAAACAAATGCCTAGCTATTTATCAAAATAGAGAAAAGGCTTTCTAAATTTATGGCTTTTATTCTTTTCTTTTTTATTTTCTTTTTTTTCACTACTTTTTTTTTTCGTTTTGCTTTTTCCTATCCATAGCTTGTCCCGTTCTTGGTTTAGGGTCAGAGGTTCTACATCTAGTTGAAGAGTTTTTCAGTATTCATAGTCAATTAAAAACTTCATCTAGATCAATTCACTTCCAAACGGTCCCCACAATGCTCAATTGTCACTTCTCATCAACAAACAATTCTCAAGTATTTCATGAACCAATGCGGATAACACATTAATCTTCAAATAAACCACATGATATTAATGTGCATATATAACCATCAACAAAGCATAAAATGACAAGCATTGAAATGGCAGTAGCATAGAATTATGATGCACTCCTCCCCAAACATAGCAGATACTGCGCCAGTGGAGATAAATAGATAATCAATTAAAAATAGTACTCCCCTGAGGTCAGTTGT
>JAOWBN010227861.1:0-12772 GCA_028565015.1 Pinguicula moranensis
GATAGGGCAAAAACATCCTAAAATTCGCGCTGACACCAACTGATATGAATTCTTGCCGAACGTCTGGCGAAACCCCACACCTAATTCGATAATTCAAAACACACGATTAAAAAGGACAAATTTATTGTGTTTACGCCTGAAGAAAACTTGTTTCAAACAACGAAAAGTCACAAAAATTGTAACCGAGAACGCTATCAAATAATCCCCTGAAAGTAATTTGTGTTAACCAAGAATTAAGGATAAGTTCTTTAAAAATGATGCCACTTAACTTGAAAAGAAAGGAAAATTCAAAAATTGGTTGAAAATCAAAAGAAAATACAATCTCACAATACGTAAAAACGTAAAACTTTATAAAACTTGTTCCTCCCTTTACATGGGGCGTTCGTCCTCCTTATATAGGAGTATAGGACGAATTCTAAGTGTCCTAATAACCTCAAAAATGTTTCCTAATTGATAGGAAAGAACCTAGTTTAGATAGGAACAAACCTAATTTAGATAATGACTAATAAAGCAATAACCTAATCTAAAGATTTGGATAAGGAAAAGTGTATCTTTGGATGAGGAAGGAATCCTTATAGATATGTTTTGTAAAGGAAATTTCTTTATCCTTAGATTCCTTCATTCTTGTCGACTTTTCCGTGTTTTGAACTTCATTTTCCATCATGGGCGTAGGCCTCAACTTGGATCATCATCATGGGCCAGACTTATTCAATTGGACCGTGGGGTCCAAATGTTTCAAATGATATTTCTTTAGCCCACATTTGCTTGATCATTCCATTTAAGGCCTCTTTGAACTTCATAGATTTTATCCTTGTGTTTGGCCCATATATCATGCTCAGACTCCTTGTTCGTCTAGGACGCTTTGTTGGAATAGGATTCCTTAATGGAATAAGAATCTTTGTTGGATTCATTGTCGAGTAAGAACTCCGTATTGAGCTAGGACTCTTTGTTGGATTAGAACTCTTTGTTGGAATCAAATTCCTTGTCCAGTTAGAACTCCTTGTTGAGCTATGACTTCCTCCGGGGTTTGGACTCCTTCGGGGATTAGGACTCTTTTGGATTAGCCATGCTACCCTACAAATGCGTCTTGGGCCTCGAATACCTCAACCATCTTCATCAGCCACGTTCAAAGATATGATCATCTTGTAGCTCGTATCTAGGTTCACTTCACATTCAGTCCAGCACTGCTGACAAAATTTTTAAATAGCCTAGTTTCCAGAGCATAAGCACAGTGGCACAGTCCTTTCCTCTCATTATTCTCAACACCGCATTGAAATCCCCCATTAGGCATCACTTCTCTCCTGGTTTAGCCAGCTGGAGGTTCAGCGCGTCCTCCCATTATAGCTTCTTGATATCTAATTCACCAGGTCCATAAACATTAACCATGTTGGAAACTTTGTCATCTCTTGCCATTCTCCTGATATGCCAATGAATCCTACTCCATCGAACATGCTGCTGCTGTGAAATCTGAGTCTATTCCATATGCATTACCAATCACCATATTGCTCTAAAGATCCCTTATAACATTACTCAAACTCGCTATCATACCACAAATAGGTACAAAGGCTCCTCTCAATGCTATACATTTTGGTTTCCTGAATGCTAATGAAGTCAACTTTCTCTTCCAGTATTAGTTGATTTGTTCTCTTCCTCCTACCCTGGTTACCTAGGCCCCTCACATTATAGGTTATCAGCTTCATTGGACTGGTTTGATCTCCATTACCCCACCAGCAGGCAGTGGTGGAATGCTTTCATATGTGTGGCTGAGTTCTATCAGTAAGTCCCAGAAGACTTATCTATTTGCTTCATGTGTGAAGCCTATCTTTGTTCCCACCTCCATAATAGTGTCTGCTTCCAATTGCTGATGCTCAATACTAGTAGGGACATGGCTATTCGTAGACTAGGGTGATTGTCCTTCAGCATGCTTACACGAGGACTGAGTTGCGAGTTGTCCTATCCACTCATCAAGTGTGGCAAGATCACTAGCTCTACTCTGATCTGCATCCCTCCTTGTTTGGCTTTTGGTTTTTGGACCTCTCCCTTTGGGTCTTGATAGTAGCATTTGTGCTCATGACAGTAGCATTTGTGCTCATGACAACAATGCATGAATTGTTACTATCCTTCTAACAATTTGCAGTGTTACTATCCTTCTAACAATTTGCAGTGTTTAAGCCTTAATGTTTGCAGCCTTATATGATCCCTGGATTCTGCTAAGTAGGCTGAATTATCCCTTAATCTAAGCTGCCATCATCGAGCTACAAGCAACCAGAAGAAGAAAGAAGATGGAAATCACTTGCTCATGCTTCAAAGATCAAGAGATAACTTGTTCTTGCTGAATCTAATGATCAAGAACACAAACTCAGGGCTATTATCACTCAGGTACTGATGATCTTAACACATTTTATCAAGATCAAGCTGAAAAACAGCAGCAACAGGTTCGGTTGCAGAAAAAATAGAAAATGTAGCAACAGAGCCAAGTTGATCCTGAAGTGTGTTCCATGGACTACCATAAGTGCATCAGAGAGAGTTATCATGATCTACCTGAAGGCAAATGTTAACATGCAGCTTAGGTAAACACTGAAGCTCTGATACATGGATTTCATTAGACCATAAGCTTCAAAAAAATGCTGGAAGTAGCGAACTCGACCAGCCTGCAGAGCTGTAAAAAAAATAGTTTTGGTAGTTTCGATAGTTTGTTGAAGATTACAATTTTCTCTAGAAGACTTGAGGAGTTTCCTTGCACATGCTGATAGACAACCTACATACAGAGATATACAAAACACGTTCAAGATAAATCAAGAGCAAAACTCGGTAAAAACAGATTAGCACAACATTCTTATCCATGGATAACAAATCCCTATTTTCAAGGGATTTTCACTTTCCCGCCAAAAGAAAATGTAATCTCTAGTCTAGAGTCGTGACTTGCACTTTTGGGGCCACTATCTTACGCTTTTAATCCCTTATCCCTCATTTATGGGTTTATTGATTGCCAACTTCATTTCTAAGCAAAACACAAGAATTTGACATTAAATGCACAATTATTCGTTAAAGATAAATAGGTTTTAAGTATATAAACCAAATATAAGTTGATACAAAATCAACTTATAAGTGCTTGCACAAACATAACTTTATGTTTTAAGTTGAAACTCAATTGCGAACAAATATATCATCTAATTCAAATTTTTATCTAAATTAACCTTTAGTTCATCAACTATTTCTTTTCAATTGGAAACTAATGGAACCAAGGAAATATGGGGGCTAAGAACTCGCTCTTCGCTTACTCAAATCACACCATACAACTAACGCCCTTAGAAGAAAGGAATATATTAGTTGGTTTGTGGTGAGTGATTGCGTAGGTGTGCCAAAAGAATATAAAGAGCAAGTATACCCTAATTTCAATCTCTCATAATTGTTAGTTAACTACACTGGTCGAGCATGCCTATTTGAAAATACATACAGGGATAAACTGGTACTTTTACTGACATGACTGTTAACCGCTGAACCCACTTATGTGCAGTGGAAGTTGCTTATCAATTCTGGCAGTGGCTTGAGGAAACTTGTGTGTTAGCCTCTAGCTATCTTGTCCTTGCCTGAGGCACGTATTTTGGTAGGTCATTTGGTATTTCATTCTCTTCGAAGAACACCTCTATGGTGACCTTGGCTGGTGTCGAGGTCTGCAATTGGCCTTCTCCAGTAGTCTTCTTTTGGTTTCTTGTTGAGACCTTACCCACGAATCCTTCCGTAATCAAGTTCACCTCAGGTGGGGAGAGGTTTCTCTAGCTTGGTATTTCATCTAAGGAGTAGTTATGAATCTGTGGTCTCTTTGAGGCATCCATGTATGTGGTGTACCCCGAGAATTCGGGATATTCAACCTCAAATCGGTGCTTAAAATTGACTAATGATCTCCCCACCTTCTAGGTGACATCATCATACGAAGCATGAATCGTAGCTTCAGCTCACCCAGGTTCCTTTGCTCTATTGATTACGTTTACCCCCCTCGCCTCTCTCTTATCCTTTAGGGGCTAGTTGTAGATTTCCTCTCGATATGGGAGGCAAGAGTCTGTGGTAGATGATGGCTCACCAATGTCACCCTCCCTTGGCGCAAGCGATGAGTGGTGGCCTACATTTTGTTGTTGCTCGTCTTATCAGGTAGTGAAATCATATGGTACTCAGATAATGTCTTATTTTCTAAGGAGTGGGTAGGATGGGTCTTGTGTTCAGACATTCCTTCCATTCTTTCATTGTTATAGTCGAGAAAGTTTCTCAATGGGTATGACAAACATTCCCCATGGATAGAGCCAAAGATGGAACCAAGGAAATATAGTGGCTTAGAACTCATCCCATGCTTACTCAATTCACTCCATACAACTCTCAAAGGGGAGGGAATATAGTAGCTGGTTTGGGGCAAGTGAGTGTGTGTGTGCCCAAAGAATACAAAGAGTCAATATAAGTTTAATATCCTGAAATTACTTGTCCATTATATTGCACGAGCAGGCTTATTTATAGAATACATATAGAGATATATCAATACTTTTATATGGACAGGATTGTTAACCACTGGACTTACTAACGGGCGGTAGCGGTTGCTTGCTATTCCTTTTATCGATTAATGAGCCAAATTTATACCTAACAAATATTAACTATTTGATTTTGATTTGGCTCAATTAGGATGATGGAACACGCCTTTTATACATGTTTTCCTTCCTTTTGTAGGAACATGCCATTAATTGTTCTTTGAGAGAAAAGGAAGAGAAACAACCCCAAAAGCGGAGTTTTTGCCCGAATTATCCAAGGTGTGACACCAACTCCTGATCACATGCCTATGCAAGGTGATATGTACACACTTATTTGCACGCCACACTTGGTAGGCGGAGAGATGTACTCCTGTACTGTACTGTACTGGAAGCTTTCACAAAAAGCTATCAAAGTGGTATAAAAAGACAAAAATCCACATAAAGAGAAGGACGAAAAAAGAATGAGATCGTTCAAGAAAAGAGGATTTTCAGTCACCATCCCAAAGCTGTGATTTGATTCTCTTCTTGCCTTTTGGTGAACTCAATATTGTGTGTTTGTAAAATGACTCATGCCATAAGCATGAGCTAAAACATTAAATCCAGGGGAGTAATGTAACCCCTGAAGAACTCGAAAAGATTATTGAATGTTTACCATGTTTAGTTGTCTTTATGGTGCTTGATCTTGCTATTCTTCATCCTCATCTATTTAAGTCTGATCAACGTGAGTAGATGCACTAAGCGTAATGGAAGGTCGACAGACACAAATTATGCTAGGCATAGTAAGGTCCAAATCGGTTGCTGTAGCATGAGAATGTCTATAGAATCGGTGCTACCATGTGATGATCACTTGAGAGTAATGTCTATGGCCTATTTGTATATGACATCGAGAGATGCTCATCTATTAATCAGAGAAGGATACTTATCCAACCTCTGTACTAGATCTATCTTCATTCCACTTCATTTTAATCATCTTCGTTCATTGCCTAATTTGTAGCTTAATGACTAGAGTAATATCAGCATCAACTTAGTTTTATTCTGTTCAAATTGCATAAAACTTGTGAATATTGGTGATTTTTTTATCCCAATCCCTGAGGTTCGACATCCTATTCATCACTTTATTACTTATGTGACGTGTACACTTGCACAACAAAAGTGCATCAAGTTTTTGGCACCATTGTCGGGGATCGACAGTCTAAACAAGATTAATGTCAAGCAAGTTGTAGATAGATTGAAATTTTCTTGTAGTTTTAATTTTTGAAACTCCTTTTGCAGGCATTGCAGGCATCCATTGGGGAGTGACTCCTCTAGCGAAGAGTTTGATTCATAAATTGAAAGAATTTTTCAAGCAAGAAGGAGAGCACAACAACGAGCAAGGGACAAAATGCAACGCCCGGAAGATGAGGATAGAGACCAGAGGAATGTAGTTGTGGTACAAGTTGAAGATGATGTTCCTATGGAAGATTTTGCCCTGTCTTGTGCAGATGAAGCAGTTTCCTTCATTAAGAGACCAACAATTCAGGCAAACAACTTTGTGTTAAAACTGTTCACTATTCAACTACTGATGTAACATTCCACCTATGGGGGAGGAGCCACAGAAGATCCAAATTTACACATAAGTACTTTTATGGAGATATGTCACACTCTTAAGTATGTAGGAGTGACTTCAGACGCTATCAAATAAGGTGGTTCCCATTCACACTCAGTGACAAAGCAAAAGGATGGTTGCAAGTGTTACCTCCAGACTCAATACACATTAAGGAAGACTTAAGGAAGCAATTCATCATTCAATTCTTTCCATCCTCCATGACAGCAAGATTATTAAGTGAAATTACATCATTCAAACAAACAGATATGGAGACGTTGTACGAATCATGGTAGATATTTAAGGATTTATTGAGGAGTTTTTCAAACCATGGATTACCACAATGAGGCAAATCCAAGCATTCTATAATGGGCTGGATAACACCAACAGAAGAGAAATAGATGCAGCAACCAATGAGACATTCATGAAAAAATCATACAATGAAGCTTATACACTTTTAGAAGCCATGGCGCAGAGCAGTTACAGATGGTCCACTGAGAGAAAAAGTAAGAAAAGAATTGGAGGAAGATAAGGTGGATACATTGATGGTTGCAATGCATGACATGACCTCCATGCTTGAAACCTTATTTAGTCAAAATGGAGCTCTAAAAATAGTAATGGAAATTCAACTATTATATTGTGAGATGTGTGGAGGATCACACCACAAAGATCAGTGCCAAGAGCTATCATCAATGGATAATGATGGTTTTTTTAGGTATAATAAATTTATGCACAAAACTAAGTTAAATTACCTAAAAACACTTACTTTACCGCAAGCATACCGATGTAGTTGTGTAAGTGTAAATAGGGTCGAATCCCACAGGGAGTGTTGGTGTTAAAAGTTGTTTCAATTGTGATTGTCTAAACTAGCATGCAAATAATTCACACAAATAAACATATAAAGATGAAACTTGTTTTTTTGGATTTTTAATTCAAGAAGAAATTAATATAAACTAAGAATTGCGAAATAACTTAACTATCAATGAAATTCTAAGTATAGGAGATTACGAGAAAATAAACAGGGATGAATGGATACTCCTAAGTATGACTAGGGTGACTTTAATTTTCTCAATTAATGCAAGTTTACATGTCAAGGTTAAATTGATTAGGGATGATGCTTTTACGCTCCAGTTTCGTATGCCTAGTACTCCTAGAATTATTGGCTAACTCCCTCTGTCGAGTTATACCTAGCCAAGTTTCAACTAATTCATCTGCATCTTCCTACACTTAATTTTAAAGTAAACAGTAGACTCATTCAAGTGTGTGTTCACATTAACAATTAAATGCAAGAAATCCACCTTTTTCTACTTTATGTCTAAGTGTAGGTCTAAAGTTCTCTTCACAATTATTGCCCAATACAACAATAAAAAATTAACCAATATTGTGTGTTTCACATAATTTATTTGGCCAAAATAAGTCACATGCATTCACTAGTTTAAATTTGTCAAAGAAACTAATCAAAAAATAATCCGAAGCATGAAACTCACATCAATTTAAATAAAATCAGTCACCCAAATGTCAATTTAGGAGTATAGAAATAAATTAGCTATGCATATCTAATTTGGAATAACACCACATGAATTTAAACATTAGAAACATAAATTAAAACTAAAGAATTTAGAAAACTTTCCTAAAAAAGCACTCCAATCCTAGATTTAATTCACAAGTCTTGGTGGTGAAAAGCTCCGAATTAAAACCCCAATGTTACTTGCAGCTTTTCTTTTTCTTTTCCTTTTTCTTCTTTCTTCTCCTTCTTTTACCCAACTTCACGCCAACTTCCTTTTTCTCTTTTTCACTTTTTCTCCCACTTTCTTCTCGCGTGAACAATACAATTCTTCTCTCCTATTCTTTTTTTTTTGTTTTCTCTCCTTCCTTTTTTTTCTCTCCTGCGTGAAGCCTTCTTCTCTTATTTTTTTCACTCTTTTCTCCGACTTTTTTCCTTGTGCGGCTGCTTCACTTCCAGCGGCTTTTATATCTTCTCCTAGGGTTTCAACTTTCTTCTTGGGTTTTGAATTGGGCTTGGTAAAAATTGGCTTGCCTAATTAAAATATTAGGCCCGAATTCTCTTTTTTTTCAACGAATGTTCCTACAAATTCATAAAACAATTCAAAGTAAAAATCATACCACTTTTTCAATAAAATTACTAAAATGAGTCATTTATAATTATCTATAAGTGTAAAATCATAGAAAATAAATAGGTATATTTGATTTCCATCAATGCATAAACTGACTGACAACTCCTACAGCGTATCTAATATCAGGTCTTGTATGGGCTAAATTGATTAACTTTACCATCAAGTGCTGATATTGTTATTTATTTGCCAAAGATGCACCTTCTTTAATATGAAGTTTGAGATTCACAGCAGCTGGTGTGTCAGTTGGCTTACAATCGACTAACCTTGTTTCTGCAAGAAGATCTAGTATGTTTTCCTTTGGGAAATAAATATGCCATGTTTTGATCTCAATACCTCACTTCCAAGAAAGTAGTTCAACTCTCCTAGATCCTTCATCTCAAACTCTGCAAATAGATTCTTTCTCAATTCTTCAATTTCTCTTGTGTCATTTCATGTAATCATCATATCGTCCACTTATATAATCAGACAGATCACAAGCTCTCCTTTGGTTTTAAGAAACAATGCATGGTCTGAGTTGCTCTGCCGATATCCACACCTTTTCATGGTGGAGGTGAAGCGTCCGAACTATGCCCTCGGTGACTGTTTCCGGCCATACAAAGCCTTCTTTAATCTGCATGCTTCTCCTTTATGAAATACTTCAGGAAAAACCAGAGGAATGGCCAATAAACTTCTTATTTTAGTTCCCTGTGTAGAAATGCTTTTTTAACATCAAATTGATGTAGGAGCCAATCCAAATTTGCCTCAATAGAGAATATTACCCGTATTGTGTCGAGTTTGGATACTGACGAGAATGTCTCAGAGTAGTCAATCCCATATGTTTGGGTATATTCTTTAGCCACTAGACGAGCCTTGTATCTTTTCATTGATCCATCTGCATTATACTTCACGGTAAATACCCATCGGCATCCCACTGTTTTCTTATCCTGTGGTAGTTTACACACTTCTCACGTTCCATTATTTTCAAGGGCCAACATTTCTTCTTCCATCGCTTTTCGCCATTCTTTGCTATGTTGAGCCTCATGAACTGTCTTTGGGACCACCACTGTTTCAATACTTCCCTTAGCCAGATTAGCTATGGGATATTTTGATGTAAGTGGCTCATATTTAGGGATATATCTTCTTGGAGGTACTCCTTGATTATGCCTTTGAGGTAACATGTGTCGTCCCTGTATAGCATCTTCTGTAGCTGCACTTTCAACATCAGAGGATACAACAGTAGAGAAAGATTCTGATTCAGTAGGATGCTCTGGGTCAAGACTACTTACCTCAGGATTATCGGCCAAGGTGGATGATGGAACGTGTTCTGAGGAAGAAGATTGTACTATGTTTTCAGTGATGGGCTCACCAATGATTTCAGAAGAAGTGGCAAGTGCTGGAATAAGTAGCCACTGCAGCAGATCCTGCATATCACTGTCTTGCCTGTGATTCTCTCCTGGTCACTGGAGTGGTGATCATAATAATATTCTGTGTCAATGAAGTCACAATCCATCGTAGTGTACATATGATGGTTTTTTGGATCAAAGCATCGATACCCCTTCTGGTTGATCCCTTATCCGAGAAAGACGCATTCAATAGCACAAGGGTCCAACTTGTTGCAATCTTGGCGGGGTATATGAACAAAGACAGTACAACCAAACACACGAGGTTGGACTATTAGGTTTGAGGATATATTGGTGTGTTCTGACAAGAATTGGAATGGAGTTTTGAGTTGAAGAATTTTGGTTGGTAAGCGGTTAATGAGATAGATGGATGTGGCAACGGCTTCGGGCCAAATTTTTTTTGGGGTTTTTGACTCGATCATAAGAGCTCTGGTAATTTCAAGAATGATTCTGTTTTTGCGTTCAGCAACCCCATTTTTTTTGGGTGTATGGGAGCAGGTGGTCTGATGTATAATGCCCTCCGTTATCCGATTGAAGAATTTGGATGTTTTTGTGAAATTGAGCCTCAATCATAGCATAAAAGTTGGTGAAATGATGAGAAACCTCAAATTTATGTTTCATAAAGTAAACCCATGTCATACGCATGCAATCATCAATAAATAGCACAAAATACCAAAAAACACTATGGACGGAATTAGGAACAGGACCCCACACATCAAAATGTACTAATGAAAATATAGTGTTGGTACAAGTGTTATTTAACAGGTACGAATGTTTGTGACTCTTAGAAAGGCAACAAGTTTCACAATCAAGTTTATTGGAATTGCAAAATAACTGAGGAAATAAAAGTTTAAGGTAACCGTCTGATGGGTGTCCCAGTCAACGATGCTATAACTAGACTTGTTAGTCAATTTAGCCGTGTGCAAGCATAGCCGTCCTCTGGTGAGCCACCTCATCAACATAGTACATGCCTCCTCGTTCAGTGCCACGCCAAACAATCCGCCTCGCCCGAATGTCCTATGGTAAGAAAAAGGTAGGATATATCAGCACCAGATAATTGAACTCTTTAGTAACGTGGCTGATAGATAATAATTTGCACGATAGTGATGGAACATATAAATAATTTTTCAGTTTGAGAGTAGGAGATATCTCAATTGTTCCAGCGCTGTACACTTTGGTCATGCCATCATTAGCAGTTTGGATCCGCTTTTCTTGAGGTTCAATATGGGTCAAGAGATCATTTTTTTTCATTTTTCATAGTATGCGTAGCCCCAGAGTCAAAGATCCATGGCCCAGAAGGTGAATGTCTGGATTAGGATGCTGAAAATACGGCAGTATCTCCCAGATCAAAGCAAACAGGGAATAAATACTTTGGTTTTGAGGGTGAGGGGCACTGTTGTAATTTCCTGGCTTTAGTGGATGGACAATTTGGTAATTTGGGTGAGTTTTGGGGGTGTTTTTGTACTGGGTTGAAAGTTGGGGGTTGAATTTGGATTTTTGGATTTTTTGTGGGCTGGATTCGGTTATTGGAAAACTGTTAGGATTTTTTTATGGATATCTGGAGAAGTTTGAGGGTCAGTTTTTAAATTCAGTATGGCTTGGGGATTTGTTGTGGCATCTGAAAAATGTGGGGATTTAGTAGCGAAATCCAGATTAATCAACGAATACCGTGCAATTTCCATTCCGGAAATTGGGAAAAACACGTCAGATTCGCCTAACCTAATTTGGTTACCTTCTTAAGCATTCCGGTTCCCCTCAGTGATCGTAGTATCCATGGCGCCAAATCCGGCGGGTTTTTTGGGTCTGCCGCTGCCACCACCACTGCTGGTGGCTCCAGTGCTGCCCACGGTGGCAATTGAGTTGTCTCCCTTGCCCCCCTTTTTCTTATTTGTGAACCACCAGTCTGGATATCCATTGGTCTTAAAACATTTTTCTGTGGAGTAACCGCTCTTCTGTCACAGTGCACAAAATAGCTTCATTTTGTCAATCTTGCCATGTCGGGATGATAATTTTCTAGGGTTTCTGGTGGAATCTGACCGGGCTCCAAAATCGCTTCCGATTCCATCGGTTGTGCCAAGCTTGCCACACCGTGCCAGATTTAAGATTTTGAGGCACGCCGCCTCGCGGCGGAGAGTAGCGTAGGCAGCTTCAACTGATGGAAGTGGATCACCTTTGAGGATGTCTCTTTCTACAACATCAAATTCACTATTTACTCCATATAGGAGTTGAAATAGACGACCTTCTTGTTTTAGTCTGTTATAGGTGGCCATACCTTCTGTGCATCGCATAGGGTTGGGCTGGTATCGATCTATGTCACTCCACAATTTTTGGAGCCCGCTGTAAAGGGATTCTAGGGTGCCATTGCCTTGTTGTTGATGGTTAGCCTTGATAATGAGATCATATATCTGTAAAGTATCGCCATCACTGTTGAATATAGTGGCCAGACCCTCCCAGAGTTCCCTGGCAGTTGGATATTTGGCATACTCGTGCCCCTTGGTCCCCCTAGCTCTGCCACTGCTGCTTACCATACTATAGCATGATCCTAATGGACTACCGTATTTATGTAGGGATTTTAATGTTGTCCGGAATGTTGAAGAAAAAAAACCATAGTTTTTTTGTCAAAATTCACTAAGAAGAAAATAAAGTTTAGGTACAAATATGAAGGAAGAAAATAGAAAATACGTAAAAGAAAAGAAAAGAAAAGAAAAGAAAAGGAAACAAAAGAAAATTCGTGGAGCTCAACATCCCCTGGGAAAGATTGGACTGTAGCTCAACAAGCACTTGAACATATCCACTCAGACCCGGCTTCAATCATCACCCGCCTGACTTTCACATACTGTAGGAATGAGATCAATGCAACATTGATTCGAACTTGTAGCTTCTCAGGTTACCTCAGAACCTCATATGTTTTGCTGGTACATGCCTCTATACGTCTCATTATTGTCAACTTATCAGAGCAAGCTCTGGTATATAATTCAGCTTGCAGTAAAAGCATCAATTTATCATCCTTATTCAAGAGTCATAACTAGATTTACTCAGCTCAACCTGCACATATTGTTCTGAAGCATACAAGAGTCATGATTGTCAACTTATCAATCACTAAAATTGGTACACAACTCAGCTTGCTCGCTTGATAGCCTGAATAATTGTGGGATTGTTTAC
>JAOWBN010227882.1:0-24628 GCA_028565015.1 Pinguicula moranensis
TTTTTTTTTTTTTTTGCCCCAGCGAGCCCAGCCCAACTGTCCAAGACTCTAAGCCCAAGAGCCAAGCCCTTGACGAGTAATGATGAGTGACGACTGCGGACTGGCTTTCTGAATCTGATTCCCGCTGCCCGCCATTTTGCAAAACTCTCCAAACTCCAGTCTCTGTCGCGCCGCCCACCCGCCGCTCGCCGCCCGCGGAAGGTAAAGTGGATTCTTTAATTGATTCAATGTAAGGATTCTTACGTGGCTCCTTTCCTCGGCAAGAACAACCTAAAGACAGGGAGAGAAGACTAACTCCAAGTTTGAAACGTTTCAGGCTCCGCAGAAAATCTGCAGGCAAAATCCAGAGGATGATCGTATCAAGAAACTGAAACTCGGGTCTGAAAATTACCTACTCGGTTGGATTTGAAACAATTTCCGCCATTTCAATATCAATTCGCTTAACCAACCACGGAAGGTAAAGTGGATTCTTTAATTGATTGCTTCTGGGTAGCGGCAAATAATATTCTTGCGTTCATTAATTGATTTCTTATGGGGATTCTATTGTGGATTTCTTGAAATAGCAGTAGCAGATAATATTCTTGCGTTCATTTCATTAATTGATTTCCTTTGTTCTTGTTCGATTGTTTTGTTCCTCGATTGTTCTTATTCGGTTTTTCTTGTTCGGTTGCTTCTCGACCTCGATTGTTTTTGTCCGGTTGTTCCTCAATTGTTCTTGTTCGGTTGTTCCTCGATTTATGCTGCTAATTTATCTCTGTGATGTGAGTTGAGTTTTCTCTGCCTGATTGAATTGTTTTCTTTGCCTGATTGAATTGTAATCTTCTTCAACAATTCTTCTTTTGTTTTCCCTGCCTTGATTGAATTGTTTGTGGTTCCTGTAAAATAGCTCTACATGTTCACTAAACCTTTTTCTGTGCAAATCGACAAATCATCAAAACCGTTTTCTAACTAATTTCTTGCGGTCCAAATTCTATTTTCACTTCATTATTTGATACCTAATTGCCATAGGTTTTACTTAAGATTTTTCCTTTCATTGTTGGCAATTTTAATTGATCAATTTAACTACAGCTAATTAATATGTTAGATATAATTGTAAATTGTTGATCTCTGAGTCGAAACAAGAGAAGACAAAAGGAAGTAGAAATAATTGATTGACACGTTTTCAGTTTGGCCCATCCCATTTGGGGTGGCTCTTTTCAACATCCATGATGTAATATAGTTGGCAAATACTTACCCTAACTTAAAAGAGTTTTTCTTGTTGAACAATGTTCCAGCAATAATAAATACTTTAACTTTAAGACTGTGATCATAACTAAACTGAAGTATTTGAATATGGATATAAACTATGTTATGTTTTTATGTCTGTTTTTATATTCAACTGAAGTAGTGTTCTGTTTTTATGTTCTGATTTTTATGTTTTTATATTACATTGTCTTTGTATATTGCTTCAAGCATTCACTAATGAGCTCATTGATTTGTTTTCTATTTTTTTATTATATAGGTATCATGAAGAAAATTCATTCATTTTTCAAAAGAAAAGAGTCTCAAGTTGATATTTCACAAAGTTCTGACGTTCTGACTAGTGATGATGCTTGCTATCTTCATGAAACTGTAAGTCCTTCAGATTATCCTCCAACAAAATCAACGAATTGAAAAGGACTTAGATGATATTGATATAGATGTTGAGAGAGATCCTACTTTAAGAAAGATGATATGTGACTATCCGGTAGACCATCAAATGGAATTATGATCAAATATCTAAGAAATGGTCCTTATCAGCCTAAACCCTTAGTGCATGATGCTGAAAATTCTCGCCGAAAGTTTGTCCTTAGTTGGTATAAATAATTTGAGGGTTGGCTGGAGTACTCAAACATAAGTTGTACAACATTTTGTTTATATTGTTTTCTCTTTGCTAAGCCATCTGTGTTTACTGTTGGAGGGTTTAAGAATTGGAAAAAAAGTGAACAATGGAAAATATTGTGCTTTTCTATCCCATTTAAGAACCATTCCAAACTCTTGTCATAAATTAGTTGTGGCTACTGGCCCTGATTTGTTGAATAAGAACCAAGATATTTAAAATGTGATTGATAGACAAACTGTGGTATCCAAAGCTGATGCTAAACTGCGACTTCGTACTTCAATCGATATTTTTGAGTTATGTGCATTGCAAGGTATGGCATTTAGAGGTCATAATGAAACAGGTGAATCAATGAACCTGAGAAATTTCAGGGAAATTTTTAAAGCACGTTGCTGCTTACAATGATGAAGTGGCCAAAGTTATGAAAAATGTTTCCCAAAATGCAACTTACACTTCTTCTCAAATTCAAAAGGAAATCTTGTTGGCCTATGCAAATAAAATTAGAAGATTTATTCGAGAAGAAATTGCTAATCACAAGTTTTGCATTATTATAGATGAATCTCGAGATGAGTGTAATAGAGAGCAGATGGCTATCATTCTGAGATTTGTTGACAAATTTAGACTTATTCAAGAAACTTTTTTTGGTTTATATCATGTAGTTGATACAAAATAAATTACTTTGCATAAGAAGATATGGGGAAATGATATAGGGTACACATCATTTCTTTGGTGGAAGCCTTGGAAATTCATGGCTTCCAAACCCAGAACGTGTTTCTCAACATCTGGGTTTGGAAGCCATGAATTTCTATTACTTTCAACAGTAAAATGCAGAGAAAAAACCCAGAAACCCAAAAACCACATTTCTCTTCATTTTGCTGCTGGAAGCCATGGAAATCCATGGCTTCCAAACCCAGATGTTGAGAAACACGTTCTGGGTTTGGAAGCCATGTATTTTCATGGCTTCCAGTTGGGAAATGAAGATGGCGCATGATTTCCGTGCGAAATCCGTGCAAACTGGATATGTATCCCTGAAAAATGGAACTATAAAGTAATTTGGGATTTCTTCCGGATCTGCAGATTTTTACGGTTTGGGGGTACAAAATTGTGCAAACTGGGAATGAACAATCAATTAGAAGGCTTATCCCCCAAGTGAACAAACGCCTCACGTAAAGAAGGGCAGTTGCAGAATTGATTTGGGTGCCAAAATCTGAATGAAGCGTTGGGATGTTCGGCGTGCTCATTGAATTCATCTTTGGTCTGCAATGAGATAATAAGAGTGAAAGAATGGTCGATGAAAAGTTTTTTTAATTGAAATATATATGAAGATGTTAGTGATATTGATGAATAAAAGCAATCCCATCATTTCAAAGATTCAGCTTCTCAAAATTCTGCTATGTTGGCTGAGTCAAATAAGCAATAGTCTGTCAAGTCAGCTGAGTGGAATAAGAAATACAACTCCGTGTCTTCAGATCCATGTTTCAGTGATTTAGAAAGATTTGATCACATTGATCACAATTGTAATTATCTGCACACTTGTACACCCATAATACAACACGAATTGGGAAAGATCATTGAAGATCACCTAACCTTTTTGCAATCTTCTCTCAATTTTTCATGGTATCAGAGCGAATTGGCTCACACCTCTTTCTAGATCCAATCGTACTACTATCGTGATAAGCTTCTCCTACTACCAGTTTTATTCCTCGCACTCCTGTCGAGGTGATATTCAGATCTCAAGAACCCTTCATTTTGACATTTTCCAAATTCTCCTTCTGTTCTTCATGATTTGAGAATTCTGTCAAAATATCTTTACCTTACAAAATTTTGGGTTGTGATAGGCTCATCTCCAATTCAGAAACCTTGTTCATATCTCAAGAACCCTTCACTTTACATTTGCTCATCTGGGTTGTAATAGGCCAGTCGTCCAACTCATAAACTTGAGGGATTTTTTTTTTCCGCACTTGATCATAATGAACTGGACTGTTGCCAGAATATAGAGGAAGAGGAATTTTGAGAGTAAAAAAATACAGAAAGGTAGGGAATAGATCGTTCTCTCTGATTTTATTCCCTCTACGAATATTTTTCTTAAAAGTTTTTGTTTTCGTGGGAATTTCTCGTGTGTCAACTAGTCGTCCTACTGCAAATAACAGGGGTTTTGCACAGTGATTTTATCTAACAAGCAGCCTTGTCTTCCTGTGCCATTTTTTTGTTTTTGTCCTTTTGGCAAATAACATAGTCACGATTCTTCTTCTACAAACAAAGGTTGTGTATTATATGTTCCTTTTTCCCGAAGACTAATGGTAACATCTCAATTCACTACGCCTAGTCTTCCACCAATAATTATTATAGAGTGCGATGGTCTCAATTACCTTGTGTGGGCTTCACAAATCTGCCCCATCTTCCGGAGCAATGAATTCATGGGAATTGTTGATGGTTCAGAGAAGGCACGTGCTGAATTCTTGTCTAATGTCACTGCTTCTGCTGATGCTGGTGTGATCCAGAAACCAAACCCAGATTTCCTCAACTGGTATAAACGGTATCAATATTGTCTATCCTGTATCAAGTCTACACTCACGGATCGAGTTCCTCATCAAGTTTTTCACCTCAAAAAAATTGCAGATGTCTGGCATTTTTTGTTGAGCGAATTTGGAGGCAAAACTAAAACTGAAATCTTTGACTTACGCTGCCATCTTCAGACTTTGTCTCAAGGAACAAAAACCCATGTTGATTATGTTGATTTTGCCAAGCAAATTGTTGCTGATCTTTGTGCGACAGAGGTTGACATCGCAGACAATGATCTTATTTCATATGTCGCCGCTGGGTTGAACTTACAATTTGATCTATTCGTGGCATAGATGAATTTGCTAAGAGATGAGAAAGGAATGTAATTTGAGCGTTTTGAGAGAGCCTTGCAGTCCTATTCCGGAAAGATCTCAAACAGAGTCTCTAAAGCTGCTGCATTTTTCAGTCGGAACCCTCCTCGTCGTGAGCAGCTGAATTCATGTGGATCCAATTTCAATCTTACTGGACTCAATTTTTGGCCAGCTTGCCAGCGGGTCTTCTGGTAGAGGGCCAATGTCACTTAATAAAGGAAATGGTCCAACTTCAAATAATCGGACTGCAAGGCCCAACTGGACTGATCAGCGCTCGGGTCGTGGACGAGGACGACAACCCAGTGGGCCATGGCTGATGGGTTGCACTAATTAGACTTCAAGAGACCAGTCAACCGATTCTAGCTAAACTGATGAACCTGTTAAATGTCAGATCTGTTGCCGACTTTTCACATTGCCCTGGATTGCTATCAAAGAATGAATTTTGACTATCAAGGGCGTCATCCACCATCTCAACTTGCTGTTATGGCTGCTCAAACAAATTTGGATATTGATTATATCATCTGGTTTGTGGGCAGCGGGGCTAACCAGCATATCACTAATGAATCTTCTTCTCGTTTGCAGTAGCAACCTTATGGGGTTGATTCCGTAGCTATTGGTAATAGTTCAGGTTTGCAGATTCTAAACATTGGCTCCCTATCCGTACATTCATCATCTCGCTCCCTTAAAATGTCTAGTGTTCTTCATTGTCCTAATGCCATTGCTAACCTACTTTCCACTTATCAATTTTGTGTCGATAATTATTGTTATTTTATTCTCACTTATTATGGTTATTTTATCAAGGACGATAAGACGGGACAGACGCTGCTGAAGGGACCCAGTAAGGGTGGTATGTATCCAATCAAACTTGGAACCAGCTCTCAATCAATTAAACATGCTTTGATGGTTAATGTTGGTACACAACCTACCTTTTCAGTTTGGCATAATCGCCTAGGACATGCTTCACCTATTACAATTTTTCATCTTATTAGTCAGTTTAATATTCAATGTTCGAGTGGCCCCCTTGAGTTTGTATGCGAACCTTGCCAACTTGGTAAGAGTAAGCAGCTTCCGTTTGAGTCGACGAGTCGTGTTAGTACAAAACCATTGAAACTTGTTCATTCGGATGTATGGTGTACTTCGGTCTATTCAATTAAAGGTTTTCGTTATTATGTAATTTTTTGGATGACTTTACTAGGCTTACCTAGTTATATCCTCTTAAGGTCAAATCAGATGTCTTTGAGACGTTTTTCACATCTAAGGCTTTGGTTGAAAATCAATTTTCAACTAAAATTAAATCTTTTCAAACTGATGAAGATGGGGAATTTCGCTCTAACCAATTTAAGAGTTTTCTTAACAAAACCGAAATTTTCCATCGGATCTCATGCCCTCATATTCCTCAACAAAATAGCCTTGCAGAAAGGAAACACCATCATATTGTGGAAATGGGTTTGGCCCTATTGGCTCAGGCCCATTTATCTAATGTCTTTTGGGTTGAAGCCTGTTCCAGTGCACTCTTTATTCTTAATCGTCTTCCTACACCTATCTTAAGTCATCTTAGTCCATTCAAGAAATTGTTTAAAATAAAACCTGACTATTCAAAATTTTGATCATTTGGGTGTGCGTGTTATCCTTTGCTTCATCCCTATAATACTCATAAGCTCATGTTTAGAAGTTCTAAGTGCATATTCATTGGATATAGTTCACAACATTCTTGGTATAAGTGTTATGATCCCACCTCTCTGACCACATCTCTCTCTCGACATGTTATATTTGATGAAACTGTATTCCCAGCTACATTGGATCATGCAACTCAGACTGTCTCTCCAGCGGCTACTGCCTTTGCTTCCTCAGGTACAACTTATCCATTCTTAGATCCTTTATACCTGCATCTATAGGTCCCTCGATTGACATAGGTACTCTAGCCGAAGAAAACATCTCATCAGATGATCCTATTCAACTTGTACCTGATTCAATTCCACTTGCAAATATATCCTCCAATCTCCACTCAAACATTGACACATCCACAGTTGTACCCATCACTGTCCCAGAGATCACCACATCAGCCCCTCTTCCATCCACAACCACTGTCACACGATCTTGCACAGGATCCAGTCGTCCTAAACAATTCCAAGATTACCACTTCTACTATTCTACTCGGCATCCCCTATGTGCTCTTGTTAGTGTTCAGATTCCTCGTGAACCTACCACTTACTTGCAGGTTGCATCTTCCCTAGATCGGCAAGATGCTATGAAGGAGGAGTTTGATGCATTAGTAGTCAACAATACTTGGTCTCTCTGTCCACATCGACCTGAGCATTATGTTATTCGGTGTCGATGGGTGTATAAAATTAAATAAAAATCTGATGATTCTATTGATCGATAAAAGGCTCGGTTGGTCGCCTGAGGTTTTGAGCAGGAGTATGGGATTGATTTCAATGAGACATTCAGCCCTATGGTAAAAATGGCCATTCTTTGAATTTTCCTTACTATTGCTGTTTACTTTAATAGGAAGATTCGACAGCTTGATGTGTTAAATGCATTCCTTAATGGTGAACTTGATGAACTTGTTTACATGGAACAACTACCTGGCTTTGTTTATCAGCAGCACCCGGATTATGTATGCTCTCCTCACAAAGCTCTGTGTGGGCTTAAGCAAGCACCATGTGCTTGGTATGTCAGGTTATCACAGACTCTGGTGGATCTAGGCTTCATATGTTCGGCCAATGACTCATCTATCTTTACCTTTCATTCTGATGATGTTCAATTATTTCTACTGGTTTTTGTTGATGATATCTTAGCTACGAGATCCTCTGAAGGTGCTATTGTTACACTTATTACTAATCTTCATGATAACTTTCGCCCTCGAGATATAGGGGAGCTTGGATACTTTCTTGGACTTGAAGCTGTTCGAGATGCTTCTGGTCTCCATATTTGATAGATCATATATCGAATCTCTTGGATAAGACCAACATGATTGGATCCAAGCCTATTGCTTCTCCTTCATCATCCAGCTCTCATTCAAGGAACTCAGAGGTCTCTCCTGTTGGTCCCTCTGATGTCACATTATACAGGCAGTTGGCTGGGGCATTACAATATTGCACATTATCTCGTCATGTCATCGCTTTCCCTATGAATCAACTGTTTAAGTAATTACATAATCCCTCTGTTGCAAATTGGAGTGCTTCCTAGCGGGTATTATGCTATTTGAAAGGCACTCCTGACCTTGGATTATGGTACACTGCTGGCTCACTATGTCTTCAGGCATTCTGCGACTCTAAATGGGCCGGTGACCCTAATGATTGTCGGTCTACCACCAACTTTCGTATCTTCATCGGCTCGTGTATTATCTTCTGATCCACCAAGAAACAATCTATTTTTTCTCGATCCAGTACAGAAGCTGAATATCGAGCTATGACCATTACTACTGTTGAACTATACTTGATTCGTATGTTGTGTTGTGATTTTCGAATTTCACTAGTTGATTGCCCAACTCTTTGGTGTGATAACATTGGCGCACTAGCCCTTGCTTTCAATCCACTTTTTCATGCCTGAACAAAACACATTGAGGTCAATTATCACTTTATTAGTGAGAAAGTCCTCAATAAGGATATTCTCATCAGGCATCTCAGTACACATGACCTAGTCGCTTATATCTTTACCAAAGGTCTCGGCACCACTCTTTTTCAGTTTTTTCGTGACAAGCTCATGCTGGCTTTGCCTTCTATTCACTTGAGGGAGGTTGTTAGTGATATTTATGAAGAAAACAAATCCCATCATTTCAGGGATCCAGCTTCTCAAAAGTTTGCTATGTCGGCTGAGTCAAATAAGCAATAGTCTTCTAAGTCGGCTGAGTGGAATAAGAAATACAACTTAATGTCTTCAGATCCATGTTTCAGGGATTTAGCAAGATTTGATCACATTGATCACAATTGTAATCAATGTGAAAGATCATTGAAGATCACCCAACCTTTTTACAATCTTCTCTCGATTGTTTAGAAGATACTCTGAGCAGTCGGACACATGATGGATGAATGAGGATTGCAAAGTCCGCCAAAGGGGTAATTTGGTAAAAAGCTGCAAAATAAAGGACATGCCATCCTATCAACACCAATACATAACCACCGAACACATTATAAATTCACCATAGCAGTAATACATGTTAGGATTACCAATCCACACCTTAGGATTACCACATGGATAAAATCAATCAATTTATCGAACACTACCTTGGTGAACAGGTTGAATAAGTTCATTGTTTTACAGAACTAATTTTTGACTAATGTTCATAGACAATGGGGTGCGAACAATGAGGAAGCAGAGACCTTTGTATAGTTGCTAAGCCAAACTAGGAGCTATAGGACCAAATCTGCCTATATTCTTCTATTTACTGAACAACAAGCTGCTAACTCACATCTGATAGTATGATTAACTAACCTAGTTTTATAAATTATTTTAATAATTGGACTCCACCTATTAAATACTAATGTCAATAATTAAAGTATGCCCAATTAAATTGAAAGTCAATTGTAACTCAACCACTAAGAGAGATATGAACCATGATGGATTTGTGGTTTTCTCTTGCAGTTATTTTGTCAGGCGTGCAACCTTCTTCTCTCATCTATATAATACATATACAAAACTATCCACAGTTTATGCAATTACGTGATTACTCTATTCCATCAATTACAAAAAATCTTAAGTGTTGTATATTCCGGTAACGAGAGAACAAGGTGTGCCCACAATTGCTTGTTGATCAAGAGGAGGTTGTAAATACTTTGGGATTCTATCATAGTATCTGTTGAAACTAACTATGGTGATTGGTATGTTTCTATACAAATGTTTGTATTATTCTTAAGATGTTATTGGTTTCAAGATCCGCCATGCATTGATTTTGAATAGTAAAAGTCTTACATTTGATATCAGAGCATGATTTTGAAATCAATACATCTTAAATATGGTTCTAAATTTTCGATTACTACATCCACGAAAATTCATATATGCGAATATGGATTGAATATATGTTATATGTAGTTTGTTTCACAAATTCATATTTTGATTTCAAATGTTATTTGAAATGAACAATTTTAATATGCGAACAGATTAATGGTTTAATTGTTTCTTGCCGTTCTCATTCGGAAATTCTGATGAATATGAATACATAATTCTTCACGTTTATCTATCGGTTTCATTCGCATATTGTTTTGTGATGATGATAGTATCACAAAAACATTCGCATATTGTTTTTGTTATCAGGAAGGAACCGAAACATTTGAAGCATAGAAAAGCTATTGTTTTCATTCAATCTATTCATTCTTTACGTATGATACATATATAAAGGAGGAGAGGAATTATGAGGAGATCAAACTTGTAGATATGATCCCTGATATTGAGGGATCATGTTTGGCACAAGATAGGTTTGATCTCCTCCTATTTTTTACTAGATCTCCCCTTTTTTACTTTTGTTAACATACTATTGCTAACAATCATACACCTAGTCTAACACTCCCCCTCGAGTTGGATAGTTGGGTCTACGATACCCAACTTGCTTAGAGTTTCATGAAATGTCTTTCTTGTGACTGCCTTTGTCAAAATGTCTGCAAGTTGATTTTTTGATCGAACAAAGGGCAGAGCTAGTGTTCATTCTTATTGATTCTCTTTGATAAAATGTCTGTCAATCTCGATACGCTTGGTACGATCATGTTGTATTGGGTTTGCTAAGATACTAATTGCAGCCTTGTTATCACACATTAGTGGGATAGCTTCTGATACAGGAAATTCGATCTCAGTAAGTAATTTTTTCACCCATAAAATTTCGGTCAACCCTCAAGCAATTCCCTTGAATTAAGCTTCAGTACTAGACAATGCTACAACTTTTTGCTCATTGCTTTTCCATGTTAACAGATTACCTCCTACGATTGTAAAATAACCAGAGGTAGATCTTTTGTCAACTTGGCTACCTACCCAATTTGCATCGGTATACCCATTTATATCAAGATGTCCATTTTTTTTAAGAGAACTCCTATTTCAGTAGTGCCTTTCAAGTATCTCACTACTCTATATGTTGTTGCCATGTGTTCTTCCTGTGGTTTTTGCATAAACTAGTTGATCACTCCTACAGAGTATGCAACATCTGGTCGAGTGTGGGATAGATAAATTAGTTTTCTCACTAATCGTTGATATTGTTCTTTGTCCACAGCAACAACATTGTCATTAAAGCTCATTTTGTGATTCATCATTATTGGAGTGTCTATGGGTTTACAACCCATAAGCTCGGTTTCTGTCAGCAAATCAAGTATATACTTTCTTTGACAAATGAATATTCTTGTTGCTGATCACAAAACTTCAATTCTCAGAAAATACTTGAGTCTTCCTAAATCTTTTATTTCAAATTTTTGAAAAAGATGTTCACGAAGATTCTGTATTTCTTTTGCATCATTTCCTGTTATCACAATATCATCAACGTATATAATAAGGCACGTAATCAACGTTCCTCATCGCTTCAGAAATAATGTATGGTCAGCATTGCTTTGTTTGTATCCATACTTGCTAAGGACTACGGTGAACCTTCCAAACCAAGATAGTGGAGATTGTTTAAAACCATATAGGGGTTTCATTAACAAACACACTTCATTCTTCTTGAAGGCTTTGGAGAAACCAGGGGGTGATTCCTTGTATACCTTGTCTTCCAAATTGCCATGGAGAAAAGCATTCTTTATATCAAACTAGTGAAGCGGCCAGTCATGATTTGCAACAATTGAGAATAAGACACGTATGGTATCAATTTTGGCTAAAGGAGAATTTTTTTTCGAGTAGTCAATACCATAGGTTTGAGTATATCCTTTTGCGACCAACCGAGATTTGTATCTTTTGATAGTACCATCCGCTTTTCTTTTGATATTAAATACCTAGCCGCAGCCGACTGGCCGTTTTCCTTATCGTAATAGACATTTGACCCATGTTTCATTTTTTTCCAAGGCTGTCATTTCTTGGTCCATTCCGTGTTTCCACCTTGCCTGCTCTTGTGCTTCTTGTGAATTTTTTGATATTTTATCTGAATAGATTGAAGCCATGAATCCTTTGGCAGATTGTGATAGGTTCCCTTTTGCCAGATCTGCACAGGATATTTGGACTGACGTGGTAAATGTTCAGGCTCATATCACTTGGCAGGAATCCGTCGATTATGCCGAGGAGACAATATATACTGTTCCTCATTTCTTGGTGTGACATCTACAGGGTTAGTTGCTTCAATTGGAAAATTTTCAACCTCGTGGGTAGACAGAGAACTTACCTCAGGATCTCCAGACAAGGGATACATTGGGGATGGCAGAGCTAGAGCAGGTTACTGTACTATGATTGTATGAGATTAAGGGACTGCAGATAGTGACGTAGTATCATGTAATAGCCAACTCAGTGGATCACAAGATGATATGATATTCTTTTCCCCCTGATCACTATGATGGATATTATAGAAATACTCGTTCTCAACAAAATGTCAATCCATAGTGGTGAACATACGCTGAGTAGAGGGTTCAAAGCAGTGATACCCTCGCTTATGTATCCCATAACCCACAAACACACATTTGATGGCAAACGAATAGTTTAGTGCACTCAGATCTTGGATAAATTGCTTGGTTGGTGTTGATGAGGAAATAATGTCAGATGCCACATTTTTCATAGTGTACGTGGCCTCGCATATCCTCAAAATTAGGATTAGTCCGGGAAGAATAGAAGACAAGGACAGATGGGTTATCAGCTTCAGTGGGTGACTCAAAAACAAAACTCCCTGGACGAAAAAAATTTGGGGTTAGATATGGTTGATATATTTCAGGTTTTGGGGTGGTGGTGGTGTGATCGGTTAGGAGGGTAATGGTTTGTGTAGGGGTTGTATTTGTGATTTTGGAGATGTCAGGGACTGTTTTTTATGGTTGGGTAAGTGGTGGGGCATTTTGAATAAATCGGAAAGTTCTGGGCAATTTTGGGATAAGGAGTGGAATATGGGGGGCTAATCAGAAATTGTGAAGCTTCTGGGGTTGAAAAATGAACACCAGGAGTCTGCTGGGGATGTATCTGTGAAACTACATTCTCGAAGGACCGGTTTGACAGAGAACAACTTGGCGAGGGCGTATTTGCAAAAATAGGACAATACAAGGACTTAAGTGCAAGGGTTGCATTATATCCTCCACATCACCTGTATCTTGGCTCTGCGGGAGAACGACATTTATGATGCCCGTTATGGTTGCACAAAATCCATACGGTGGCGAGTTGCCACCGCTGCCAGCGGGAGCTGGTAGAGCTACTGTATTCCCTGTGATGGCGGCGATGCCTCCCTCTTGTTTTTATCCTTAAAGAACCAATCTGGGTAGCCGATAACTTTGAAACACTTGTCTGTGGAGTGTCCCATTTTTTCTCATCTAGCACACCAAAATTTTGATTTGTCTGTGTCAGAGGCACGGGGTGATGATTTAGCTAAATTTTTAGCCAAATTGACCGTCCATTGATTGTTAACCCACTGCCTACGCCGTGAGAAGAATCATCATGGCTTCCATAGCCGTCGTGACCTTGATTTAAGATCTGAAGTCATGCGGTTTCACCAAAAAAAGCTGCAAAAGCTGATTCCACGGATGGCAGGGGTTCTGAGTTCAAAATATCCCTCTTGATTGCATCAAAGTCTTGATTGATTGAGGTGAGAAATTGGAACAACCGAGATTCTTGCCGTAATTGATTAAACATGGCTATATCCTCCATCCATTTCATAGGATTTGCCAGCCGCCGATCCATTTCTTGTCGAAGTCTCTACAGTGTTGCATATAATTCTTCAAAGCTACTTCGGTTTTGAACTATTCAATTTGCTTGAATGGATAAATCTAATAGTTGTAACTTGTCAGCACCACTATTGTAGATGACACTTAGGATGTCCCAGATTTCTTTTGCAGAGGGATAGGCCACATATCGATCCACAAGTGTGGGATCCATGGCATTAAAGAAACTTGTACAGATGTTTAAGTCAACCTGCTCCCATTCTTTGAATTATGTTGTGGCTGCGGGGTGCGGATCATCGGTGAGATGATCTAGTTTACCCTTGCCTCCGATGGCCATTTTGGCTAGACGGCTCCATAGAGGGTAATTCTAATCGGTTAGGTAAGGCTGATGAAAATTGGGTTGTTGGATTCAGATGGTTAGAACTAACTGAGAATTTTTGTGAATCTTTCAATGAAAGCATCAGGTGGAAGCTACACGGGTGGTATTGCAACCCCGGATGTTTGATCATCGGCCACTGAGATGTGGTGTTTTGGTTAGGAGTAGATGATGAGCTCAACGTTCAGATCTTGGGGATCAAGAACAAAAGCTCAGATACCATGTTATCAAGAAAGAACCGAAACATTTGAAGCATAAAAAGGCTATTGTTTTCATTCAATCTATTCATTCTTTACATTTGATACGTATATAAAGGTGGAGAGGAATTATGAGGAGATAAAACTTGTAGATATGATCCCTAATATTGAGGGATCATGTTTGGCACAAGATGTGTTTGATATCCTCCTATTTTTGACTAGATCTCCTCCCCTTTTTGACTTTTGTTAACATACTATTGCTAATAATCATACACCTAGTCTAACAATTTTGAGATTTTAAACATTTGCATTTGCATTCGCATTCGCATGTTGATCTATGCATATAATGAATCATGAAGCATCATTACTATTGTTAACATTTTTGTAGTGATGCATGTTTACCCTGTTCTTTATTGGTAAGTAACATGAGTCATGAATACTCATGTTGTATGAATCTATATGCATGCGTGTATAGATTAGTCAGAATTTGTTCATGCGTAAATGGATAAATTTGACATGATTTTGACGGTTAATTATTGAAATCCACATTTATTCTCATGATCATTCATGCTTTTTTTTTATATTTGAAGATTTGTATTAACTATAAGGTAATAGCCATCAGGTGCTTACATATACAGGTTAGCTTACAGGATACATCTTACATTGCTCCTGTATTCCAACAGATAACAGAGGCATGGGCTAATATAATGAGATTGAGCAACTGAGTCTCAGCCACATGTACAAATCGCAGATAGAAGTTCCTCTATGATGAATCATACTTGCCGTAAGCCAAGACCATGAGTACAGTTTCACCAATTCGAGAGTGGTGTTGTATTGAGTTTAAACATCAAATCTAATGGCATTATGCTCTTTCCACAGAATCTTGATAACTACCTGCCATAATGCTGTCCAGAGTTCCCAGCCATTTCGATTGCATAACTGGTCCATATGGCGCTCATAATGTTGTTGTATTTCTTCTGATCTGGAGTATGACATTTCGAACTAGTCATACACTTGAGTCCAAAGGGAATGTAAATTAGTGCAATCAATGAATAAATGTCACGCAGTCTCACTGGAAGTTCGACACATTACACATAATTGTTTGCCGCTTCTCATAGTTAGACCTCAGCTTAACAGATTATCAACTGTTGGGGCTCTGTTTTGCAATAGCCTCCATGTGAACATTTGGACACGTTTAGGTGCCAGGTTTCTCCAAGCATTAGCTTGAAATGCGTCATATTCAGAATATGTCATAATGCTATTTCTCAAGGCATTGTAGGCGGATGAGACTGTAAAGTTACCACAGCCTTCAACTGCCCATCGCTAGGATTCTTGATCCTGCCGTGTAGTTGTTAAATTGTAGCAACAACAGGGAAAGTTCTTCTAATTGCTCACTCTCATTATTCCTGAGAGATATTCTGAATAATAGATTCCAATTCCTGTTTCCAAGATTAGGTCAAATAAATCAAACACAGTGGAATGTTTTTGCGTGCTTATTCTGTATAAAGATGAAAATTTTAATGCTAGACAACCGTAGCCGGACCAAACAAATCTCTAGAAAAGGGCCCTATCTCCTTCATTCAATATCAGATTTGTTCAACTAGATAGCTAGCTGCTTGTCGCAATTTTCCATATTTCCTTCCAGTAGCAGGAAACAGGAAATGGTACCAAGCAGTGTGACCAAATCCCAACTGTTAAGATGATCAGACATGAAAAAATATTTAGTTTTTATCACATGGCACCACAAACTGTCATCCCCCACTGTAAGTCGCCAGAGCCATTTGGCCATCAAAGCCGTATTCATATGTTTTAAGTCACGCACACCAAGTCCTCCATCCTTGATTTTTTTGCAAACTTCCCACCAACTTACCCAGTGAATGGGGCGGCTAGATGCTGGTTTCTGCTTCGCTAAAATTTTTCTTAGCATAGACTCAATAGCTTTTAATACTTCGGAATGGACTGAGAATAAAGATGAGTAATAGACCGATAAGTTGTATAAAACAAATTTAATCAGTGTTAACCTGACTGCCATGGAACGCAACTTGTTTTCCCAATTCTGAATTTCGTTTCTGATTGTTGTGATAACTGGATTCCCACCAATTGGCATTCCCAAAGATATGAAGGGTAATGTTGCTGATTCACAATTCAATAAACTAGCGTGCGCCTCCAACGCCTAAACTTGAAGGTTAATACCAAATAGCCTACTTTTTGTGAAATCGGCAGAAATGCCTGAAACTAGCTCGAAAGCTCTGAGAATTCCTTTCATGATGAAGATATTTTCATGAGCGCCAGCTCCCATAAACAGCAGATCATCGGCATATTGAAGATCCAAAATCTTCACGAGGCCAACCTTTATACCAGATAATCTGCTCAGCTCCACTGCTTTGTTGATGAGAAGGTTTAGTCCTTCAATAACAATCAAAAAAAATAAAAGGGGAAAGGGGATCCCCTTGTCTTAAACCTCTCCTTAGTTTGAATTCCCTGGAGTTGCTTTTGTTAATCAATACTACAACATGTGCTGAGCTAATACACTCTATAATCCATGAAATCCACATTTGGCTAAATCTCATTTTTCGCATCATATATAGCAAGAAATCCCAATCTAACATGTCAAAGGCTTTAGTAAAATCCACCTTAAGAAGAATAGAAGCCTTTTTCGTTCGCTTTATAGTATGTATGACTTCATTGGAGATTAAAATCCCATCTAATATTTGCCTCCATTGAATAAAAGCAGTCTGGCTTGGGGAGATCAGTTTATGCATAACTATTGTCAGTCGTTTAGCAAGAATTTGACGAGAACTTTATAGCCACACCCAATCAGAGAAATGGATCGGTAGTGGTCCAGTTGTGATGGGCTCTAAATTTTAAGAATCAAGGTGATGAATGTTGTATTCATCGATTTAGATAATCTTCCATACCTGTAGAAGTCCCTGATAAAAGTGTTGAAATTAGATTTAATAATGTCCCAATGTCGATGGATAAAATGAAAATTAAATCTGTCCGACCCGGGACTGTTTGTAGTTGAATAGCTCCACATGATATACTTGATCTCTTCATCAAAGAAAGGGAATATGAGAAACCTGTTATCTTCAGTCCTTGCGGTATGCTGTAGGCAGATTGAGAAATGGCCTTTCCCATTCATTTGGTGAAAAGTGAGTTGAAAAATGATCTTTGATTCTTGCTTTAACATCATCAACATTATCATACCATTCCCCTTCAAAATTCATTCCATATATCAAATTCCTTCTGTAGTTACTCTTCAATTTGGAGTGGAAAAATTGAGTGTTGTTATCTCCCTCTTTGATCCATTTAGATCTAGACTTTTGCAGCAGCAACAGTAGCTCTTTAATTTTAGTACTATGTTGCAGTTGTAGCCACAAATATGTTCTCAATGCTCTGTCAGCATCAGTATCGAGTCATTCAATTTTAGAATCCACTAGGTTGAGTTGTTGTTGGATAATGTCTACTGTATGATCAATGTGGCCAAAGGAGTTCTTGTTTCAGTGACTCAGCCTCATACGCAACAACTTCAGTTTTTCACACAATACATAACTGTTGTAACCAACTATCCTGAAAGATAACCAAGCAAACTTAAACTAGATCAGCCAAGTTCTCATGTTTCTCCCAGTAGTTAAAATATCTCATAGCTTGAGGCCACCAATTTTGTTCTTCAGATTTTAGCAATATCGGACGATGATCAGATAACACTCTGCCCAAACCAATCTAAGAAAGCCTGGGCCACTGTACAGTCCATGATTCAGATAATAGAAATCGATCAATTCTGCTATTGCATTCCCCACCTCGCGATATGCAGGTAAACCTCACTCTTTGCACTGGAAGATCCATCAGATTAGCTGCTACTATGAAGCTATCAAATTCTGCCATTTCTGATTAATAGAGGGGGGCATGACTCTTTCTTTCCCCCGGAAGGCATATGGCATTAAAATCTCCAACAATACACCAATGCGATGTCTGGTTATGTATAAGAAGTATCGAAAAAGTACACCACAATCTCCTTTTGTTTCTCAAGTCTCCTGGTGAATATATATTCACAATTTTTATAGGTATTGCTTCGGGGCCCCAAATTCGTGTTAGACCGAGAATACCTTGTTCTGCCCACTTATGTGAAATTCAAAATACCGGCATCCTCCATATGCAAACTCAATCACCGGAGCTGCCTATGGATTTAGAGAAATGCCAATCAATGTCTTCTTTAGGCCATAGATGGTTACAGAAGAGTTGATCTATCGCTGATAGTTTTGTTTCTCGAATACACATGAGATCAATTTTTTGTATATTTTGGCCTTTTTTGGCGGTGTTCCGAGGCCCTGGATGTTATAGGACGCTATACGCATTTTACTTGAATGAAGGGGTTTTACCGGAGTGGGCCTTCTTTTTCTTATCCTTTTTTTTTCTTGCCCGAGTCTCTGTCTCTTTCTTCCATCTTATCTAAGCGGTTGCAGATGTCTTCTTTGGAATTTTTCCGAGTAACTTCCAATTCCGTTGCCAGATGGGCTAATGATCAGTGTGAGGGTTTGAAGACATAGCTTTTATAGTTGCACTGCGATCATCCAGAATATTAGAGTGGGCGCTCTCAAATACAGCTTGTGTGTTTTCTCAGTTTGTCTAAGGATTCAAGAGGAGAACAAGGAGTAGTTTTGGTTTTAATTTGTAATTCTGATTCTGGTTGGACCAGATAATTCGATTGGATTTCTTTCAAAGTGGAGGAGCGTAGCTTAGTCAGTCCCTCCGTAAGTCTCAGCCCAAATTTTTGAGTTGACTCATCAATAAAGCAGTATACTTACCATGATGGGCTGTCACATGGAAGGCCCATGACCCAGTCAATCTATTCCTTTCTTGGCGCTTAGCGCTCGATTCTCCTTCAGAAAGTATTTCACAATGTATCAACATAGACACTGATCAATTGCCTAGCGCTCTATCATATCCTGACTGTTGCGCCTCTATCAGCAGATTCTGGGAGATTTGTCCATCTTCTTTTCTGGTGATAGAAGGTTCCACTACAAGAATAGATAATTTGCTTTCCTCGTGCGTAGCACCTATTGGGCCTATAGTAGCTTCAATTTTGAGAGGTTCACTGGTCAAACCCGATTTTCCATCGGGCGGGGAGATATATTTGGCATTATAGATATTGTATTGAGTTAAGTCTCACTGCCTTTTGAGTCTGGGATAGCTTTTTGTTCTTTCTTTTTCGCCACCCAAACCGCCTTTGACAGGATAGGCCATGATTCACCTAAAACTTGTACCGGATGACATATCAGGGACTTTTGGACCTAGCCATTAGCTGGGAGATTTGAACTTTCTTCCTACATTAGTCGAATATTGAATTTTAGATTCTCAGCTTCAATTTCAATTGTCTGGGAAATGCAACTACTTGAACTTGTTAAGACTTGAATTCGCCCAATAACATCTCAGTTAGATTCTGTGTTTTTTCATCAATAGATACCAACGAGCCAACTTGTGATGCAATTTCCTCAAAGAATTTGTGATACCAGAAATGCAAAGGAGTGCCATGCACCTAAATCCAGATTAAACGAGCCAACTTGTCCCTCAATAGTTTCCAAGGTCTCAGTGAATGGAGATTAAGTTTGGAAACCACGGTGAGATTAGTTAATAATCGAGTGGTTTCCTTAGGAGATGCCATTTTGATCAATACCTCGGCCCCCTCAATACAAACTGCTGAACAATTGCTGTAACCAGCATCAAAAAGAATTTGCTCCAGAGAGTGGATATCAAGAATCGGTGCCAGGATTCCAATGAGACACCGCTCCAACATTTAGCGGCCTCTGGATCTGAGGATAATTTTAAAGAACAAACTGTATGGTGGGCGTGAGATGCATAAGAGGTAGTTCCACTGTCCGTAGTTTTTGGGAAACCTGGAGGCATTTGAGACTTGGCTTTGTTAACATTGAGCTAATTTGAGCCAACCCAAATCCCATTGAGTTTTCCCAGCAGAGAAGAGGCCACAGAAACCTTCATAAATCTTACAAAACCGAATCTTACTCAAGACACTGGAATGCTTTTTGCTATATAAATATCAGTAACTTTACCATATCCGGAGTAAACCAGCCACATTTCAGACTTTTTCCACGATGGTGGAAAGTTAGAGAAATAATATGAGATGGATTTTGCTCGTAGGTTGATGATATAAGAAGACAGACACCTCTCCTGAGTCTCTTGAGCATCAATTTTTTGGGAACCCTCTGTTTTACAGTTGCGGACAGTCATCCACTCAGATTTATCTTCCTTTGCACTTGTATCTGGGACTTGCTCCGTAGCAGTATTACTTGAGCTCCGAGGATCGAAAGTCGAAGTCATCGTTTTGTTGTTGCACCGTGAGGAGGAGAGATTGGGATACTCCGACCAGGAACAGAGCCTGCGCCGGAGACTATCCTATTGACGAGCGCACCCGTGCGATAGAAAAAGATAGCTCTGGTGAGGATGTCCGGCAAAGAAGAATCACTCAGGCGAGATTGTCATCATGAAAAAAGATGTACGGAGGGCATTTTCTTCTAACTCAGTATCAAAAGGGTAGTTTTTCTCTTAAGACAAAGGGAGTGTTGAATCAAGATTCTATCATTCATGCTTAATATATGTGAGAGTATGATAATTATCAGAAAAATAAATTAATGTTAATGTGATATTGTGATAATTATCTGAATGATATATTTATCGTGATAATTATCTTGATGGCATATTTATTATGACATTTATCATTTTATTACGGTTGTATGAATGGATATTTTGCCTTGCATGTGAAAGTTATCTTCAACAATATTTATTTGTTATCATTATTTAAATAACCGTATTTACGGTAAGAAATATTTATTAGTTACAGAAATATATGATTATTTCTGCTACTTTTTTCACGTAATTAAATTATTGTTGGTAAATTGTTGTAATAAAATTATTAGCAATTAAATTCATGCGTTATTTAAAAATTAAATGAGAGAATATTGTTTGTTATTTTTGTATATATAAAGTTAGATAAATCTTATAATTGCCAAAGCAATCTTGATTAGTGAAATTTTATGAATATTATATAAAATTTGTTCATTTGAGGTGACATTATAGGCAATAATATTATCAGCAGTCATAATTAAAAGATTGTGACTAACCCAAAGGATAGTCACTTTCAATTAATTATGAATTGAATATGGTAACATAATTTGTATTACTTTGCAAATATGATTTGATTCCCAGGGGTAACATGATTAATTGCATGAGTAAAATAAGTTATATTAGACCTACATAGGTGATGAAATTTTTACACTTACAAGGATAAACACTAGATATACTATACTTTCACCCAAAGGAGAAATTGTAGTGACATCGTTAGTTTATTTTATTTGACTCAAGGATTTATTATGAGCATCTATTTATTTTTAACACTATTATTCCGTTCTATTTTATTTCAGTTATTGTTCCTACTTCATTGTGCTCATGTGCTTTTGGTATTGCGACTTTGAATGGATCTAACATTTATGAATGGTATGAACAAGTTCAATTCATCTTGGGTGTCATGGATCTTTATGTGGTATTGCATATGGAAAAACATGGGGAGATTACTAGCACAACTAAACAAGTTAGCCTAATGGATGCTTGGAAAAATTCAAACAAATTTACTCTTATGTTTATTAGATGACAGTTGCTAATAATATAAAGACTTCTCTTCCCGAGGTTGACAATGCCAAAGGATTTTTAACGGCTGTAAAAGAACATTTTAAATCAACTGATAAAGTCATTGGTAGGAACACTCATGGGAGAATTGACTACCATGAAATATCATGGCAATAAAAGAATTCAAGAGCATATCCTGGATATGGCTGATAAGCTTGGAGCTTTTTGTATGAAAGTGGTAGAGCCCTTCATCGTGCAATTTATTCTAAACTCACTTCCCTCGAAGTTTGGCCCATTTAAAATCCACTATAATACTCAAAAGGATAATTGGAATTTAAATGAGTTGACTGGTGTTTGTATTCAAGAGGAAATGAGATAGGCATGAAGGAGACCATTTGTATTCAAGAAGAAAGGAAATTTCGTGAAGGAATGAATCGAGTTCACACCAATGAAATGATTATGGACCTGGGGAATGTAGTCAGGGCCATGGAAAATCTTTTATTGTCAAATGCTACTTCTATAACATAAAGGGACACATGAAGAAGAATTGTCAGAAGCGTAAGGCTTGGTTCAAAAAGAAAGGTATGAATCTTCCTTATGTATGTTACGAATCAAACCTTGTTGAGGTTCCTTCTAATATTAATGACTTGTTTTTGTAGCAACAACTCATATCACAAATTCATTGCAGGATTTTCTTCCAACCCAGTAACCAAAAGAAAATGAAAAGATCATCTACACAGGAAACCATTTGAAAGCTAACGTTGTATGCGTTGGCACTTATCGTTTGATCTTGGAGACGGGTTACAAGATGGATTTTGAGAATACTTTTTATGTACCTTCGATTTCTAGGAATTCGTTATCTATGTCAAGACTGGATGTTTCTGGTTATTCTATTTGGTTTGATTGTCAAAAACTTTGTTTTATGTGTGATTCAAATATGGTTGGTTCTGGTATTTTATGTGATGGTTTGTTTATATAAAATATATTTGAACCCGGAGTTTACACAATCATTGTTAACCTTACATTCAAGTGTTGGCTTGAAACGTAGCTTAAATTATGAAAAGTTTTCAATGTTGTGGCATAGACCTTTGGGACATATCTCTAAAGAAAGAATCGAGAGATTAGTAAAATTTGGAATATTGGAAAGTCTAGATTTTGTTGATTTTAAAGTTTGTGTAGATTGCATAAAATGAAAGCAAACCAAACATATCAAGAAAGGTGCTACAAGAAGTAAAGAGTTTTTTGAGTTAATTCATACAAATATATGCTCACTTTGTATTTCATGTTTCACAGGAGAAAAGTACTTTATTAATTTTATTTATGATCTATCGCATTATGGCTATCTCTATCTAACTCATGAGAAATCTCAGGCTGTTAACATCCTAGAGGTGTTCCTTACGGAGGCTGATAGACAACTAGATATAAAAGTTAAAATTGTGAGATCAGATCGGAGTGGGGAATATTATGGAAAATATGATGAGTCGGGACATTTACTAAATTCCTTGAAAAGCATGGCATTTGTGTTCAATATACGATGTCAGGTACGCCACAACAGAATGGTGTTGTTGAAAGGCGTAACCATACTCTTATGAATATGGTTATAAGTATGCTAAGCTACTCTACATTATCTATTTCATTGTGGAGTGATGCCTTAAAGACCGCCATGTATATCTTAATTTGGGTTCCTAGTAATGCAGTCCCAACAACTCCTTACAAGTTGTGGAGTGGTAGGAAACCTTAAAGAGAATGTACAAACCCACACATGCCTTACTGATCCTTTAAAAGATATGGGTAACCTAATGACCCGTGCAAGGACCAAGAAGATGAAGGAAGCATTGAACATATTGCTAAAAGGCGTGAGAAAGCAAGAGGAAGCCAAACTAGATGTTGACAAGCTATGGATCAACATGATCGAGTTAGTAGAGGCTCAGAATGCTCCCAAAAATTGACATTGGTTTTCATTAAATGATATTAAATAAAATATGATTAAATTTTGGCCCTTTTTCTTTAATTAAGGTTGGACTAGTTTTTCCATTATTTTTGTAATTTTCAATCTAGGGCTTTTAATTAAGGATTTGCTTAGAGACCTATTTACCCTTTTATAAACCTATTTAAAGGCAATTTTCTAATTTATGAGAATAGATGTTTATTAATGAAAATTACAAGCTTGAGAGAGATCTCTTTGCTTCTCCAATTCCTATTTTAAAAAGAACTAGGTTGCATAATCCTTAGGGTTCATATAAAGGTTGATCCTTTGACACTGTATTTATTATAAGGTAGATCATCGGATAAGCGTTAAATTAATCATTTGCTTTATATTCGTTTTTAGCATAGTAGTTGGCTAGGAGTTGATATTTCATTTTTAATTTGGTTTCGACGTCTTAATACGTTTCTTCCATCTACATTTCTTTCCATTATACATTCTGAATTTTCATTTGATTTTAGTTTTGTTCAGTTTGATAATCGTGTTATTCGTGCATCTCTTATGCAATAATAAGTTCCCGATTTTATGTTTTCATTCTATGAGCAAAGATTCACATCATTTGGTATAAGAGCGAGGTTGAAATTATTCTTGTTGGGAAGACTAATTAACAAACTTGGAGAACATGTTCACAAAAATACTTTCTAAGCTACCCGCACCAGGGGCTGTAACCCCCGATCCACACTTCCGAGATAGCAGGAATGGCCCCCTGACAACAGGGGTGTACACAACGAGGATGGGGATCTCTATGTTGATGGTCGGGATCAGGCTGAGATGCATTGAGGAATATCAAGTAGACCATCCCGGAATTTTGTGGTAAGCATGTCCCTGAGGCTTTCTTATCTTAACAGGAGCGAATGGATCACATATTTGAGCTCCATAACTTCTCCGAAGGCATCAAGGTCAAGTTGGCTATTTCTGAGTTCAAAGACTATGCATCTACTTG
>JAOWBN010227883.1:0-12771 GCA_028565015.1 Pinguicula moranensis
AGCACAGAATCAAAGGACAGAATTGCAAGTTCGAAAATGAATATGTACCACAGATCTAATCTTTTAATGGTCCAGATTTACTCATTTAACAAGAGGACAATATTGTAATTACACATGAATTAGTTGAGATTGCAAAGGTAAATTCACTTTCAACAGAAACATTAGATAACACATGGTGGGATAGGTTAGCAGCGACAATCTCAACCTAGGCCAAAAGACTTTTGGCGAAAATAGCAAACAATGCATGGTTGGGCAGTTGACTAGATTCCATTAAACTTCAACTTATGATCTCTACTACCTAGTCTTCATGGTAGGGATCAAAGTGAAAAACAATCCTTCAGACAAGAAAGTTGGGTTATATGGCAATAGATCTTATGAGTATTTGGTCATTTTGTATTTGATTTTACATAAGAATATCGCTATAAAAACATCTTTTATTTTAGAAAAATGTTCGCTCTCTCAAAATCCCTTGGTTGTCTCCCATTTTCTGCATGGTTTTATTATTTTCTTTTTCAAAACTTTGTTTTGGTTGATAAATGCTGTATTTGTATGTACATGATGGATACAGGCTATAGAGTGTAGAGTGTAGAGTGTAGAGTGTAGAGTGTAGAGTGTGGGCATCTCAACAAGATGGAATGGAACTACGCGTATATGTTTTTATTCTGTCCTGTATTAATATTCTTTGTTCAGAGGAGACAGCTTTGTCTCCCTCCCTCGCCTTTTGTTCAAAATCACCGTAGTAACTTTTTCCAAGGTAAATAAATCCAAATATAAATTATAGGCACACGTGACACGTGTGTGAGGAGGATAGGGTTTCTCCATCGCAGTCAAATTAATCTAGAAGAACATTTATTACCTTATGGAAATATTTATATAAAGCTTTTCTAATTTTTCCTTTCTATCCTAATATGATTGATAATCATGTGACAGAGGTTCTATTAATGGGGCAATTTAGGAAGAAAAAAAAAAGTTAGGATATACTCCATATCGACTTTTGCACTTATCATGATCCATGAAATATGTCTCGATTGACAAAGCAACTTAATTTATGAAGGGATCTCTTGCAAGAATGTTTGAATAGACAAAAACATCACGGTGAAGATACAAACTCGGTGAAGATACAAATTTGGAAGTATTCAATTGTTCGATTCAGTTAGGATCATAATTGTAATCGAATTGAATAATTGAGTAATAAAATTTTTTTGATTTTTGGTTAATTGAATAATTAATATTTTTAATTTTTTTATTCCTATTATTTTTTTAAAAATCCAAAATCTTTATCCTATACCCTAAAAAAATTTAAAAATAAAATTAATTTTTGTTATAACCAAAACTAATCGATAAACATTATAACATTTCATAACCATATCCGGACCCAATAATAAATTTTTTTTGATAACCGAATAATCGATGAATTTTTTACTCAACCTTAAATATGGGCGGATTCTTCAGAGAAATGATATAGCGCAAGAATTATTGCCACAAGAAACACAAGAAATGGTAAAACCCACATAAATGGATGATTGTGATGAATTTGGTTTGATCGGTCCAACATAAATGGATGAATAAAATTAATTTTTTGTGTTTCTTGCGCCAAGAATTCTTGCTATATCAGTTCTCGATTCTTCATGGGTTTACACATATATAGGCTGCCAGAATCCAAACTGAACCATACCTGAAAATCGATCTTGATTTGATTAGGATTATCAATTTTTAAATTCAAAATCTTCAATTAACAATTTTTCTGGGGATGAATCGGACCATTATTCAGATTCCTTTTTAACTTTATTTTTGTTTAATTGATCTCTTTTCTATTGAATTACTTTCCAAAAAATGTCCAAATAGACATACTACCAACTACTCTTTCTTTTCTTACTAAAGCCTAAAGCTAAAGCTAAAGCTAGATGATGATGATTATAACAGGTGAGATAGCTTTAGTTGGCCCGTGAGTGAGTGTTAATGCCCGATCTATTGGATCAGCGACAATTATGCTCACGCTCTTCTTCTACTCAAAACAAAGTGTAGTCTAATCAACAAGCCGACAGTTCAAACTTTTATTTGTAGGTGGGATTGCCACTTATGCTTACTGATAGTGATATAAACATAATCCATTTTTATAATTTCACATTCATTGGAATGATTGAAAAATACACACAATGTTTGGTACATAATTTTTTTTTTTTTATGGAATTTCGAATAATTGATAAAATTTGAATATATTTGATAACGCAAGATAAACATCAGATAACTCTATCACATCATCAGTTTATATTTTAATTTTTTCAACGAAAGGATGATAAAATTATCCGGACGAATTTGGGGTGATAACTAATTCGATTTTTTTGGGAGTTATCGGTCAGTTCAGTTATCCGGGTAATGGGATAACTCAATCGGGTCGATGATAATTCCAATGTGTGCACCAATTTTATGTGAGTAAATCACGAAATTCAATAATTATCATCCATTAATTTATCTAACAAATGACCCCTTATAATATAGGTGCAATCTATTTAGCATTGTTTGATTAGGTCATCTTGTCTTATTTGATAATAATACCTAAGTAAATTTGATTAAATAAAATTGTTTTGTGACCATGAATAGTTTGCTTTAATGGGAGAACAATTTTTTTTCTTGTTTCTTTTGCTCTAGCTTATGGAAGTACGTTGTTCAGTAGGGATAGAGGCTTAGAGCCTGTTTTGTACTCATAGTGATTTTCTCATTTTACTTCTCCTTTTGATTCTACTTCTTCTTTTAATTTTGTAGTTTTTGAGTATTTGGTAAAATTATGAAAAAAATGAAAAAGTTAAAATAGTGTTTACAATAAAATTTTGTAAATTAATTAATAGTGTTTGTAGTTAAATTTGGTAAAATAACTTTAATTTAATTATAAAATTGCAATTAAAAATAAAAGTAGAAAAAAAAATGGCATCCTATACTCTGAAACAATGAGTTTTGAGTAAAAAAAATGGAAAGAAAAAGGAAAGTAAATTTTCAAAATACTGTTTTTGAAATAATTTTAAAAAATAATTAATGAAAAAAATAATTTTACAAAAGAGTGATACAAAATAGCCTATATTATAAGTTTTTGCCCCGATGAAGGGGTAGGCCGGGGTCGTTGAATAGTTTTTTATTAGAAAAAAAATAATATAGGTGCACATGATTATTTAACAATTCAGTCTTGTCAGAGTACTTCTGAATTATATAAATGGGCATCAAATAACATTTATATAAAATAATGTGACTCCGTGCAAACCAAGTCGTGGAGATTTGACTTCAATTCTATGTGTCTCCCATGATTTGAGAGCCTTTGTGTCTCTATATTACTGGATTATTTCATAGTCAAATTTGATTACTTAGGGTATTTTGAGCAGCCTTCCTATGCTTAAATTGAATTATAAGAACTTTTTTTTTTCAAAAAATATGAGTTATTTTTTAAAAAAAGGTGCTTATAAGCCAATTATATTTTTTAGAAGGTTGCGCAAAACAGGGGCTTAGAGTAGTAAATAATATTGGGCTCACTGCATTGGCCCAATAAAATATTAGCTTATTTTATACGAAAATAAACAATAAGGCCCAGAATGCAACTTGCTTCTCAGAGTCCATTTTTTTAATGACCGGTGATATTCGATTATTTATCAAATAGTCCACATGGATCTACCGTACAAATCTCCGGGAAGATCGAACAAACAGCTCATAAAATCGGAGTCTGACCCCTATTTTGAGTCCAATTTATTTTTGAAATTAAGTTTATCAAGATTCTTCCTCAAATTTCCACCTGAGATTCTCTCTCACTCTAAGACAGGCTAAGGAATTCACTACCACCTAGCTAAAAGATTCATGTGGGCCGCCACTACTCTTGTCACAAACAAACTGTTGAAGTATGCATCAGTCTCACAATCCAGCGATGATCTTGGCGGGGTAGATCAGTGCATGCAGCAGAATGCAGTGGAAACATAAACTGAGAATTTGATACTATGTTCTGTTTCTGAATCCTTTAGCAATTGGCGCCGAAGAGAAGAAGACGTGTATGACGTGGCAGAGGAACAAACGTTTTTGTTAGTAAGGAACAAAGGCACTCAAGATAATGGATGAACAGATAATGTTAGAAACGTGGCACGATTATTATAGGCACAATTGTTAATATAAATTACTACGGTCCATTTGTAAAAGTGAGAGGCGAGAGACTACAACGATAAACAGTAACTTTGGTGGCAAGAGTTGAATATAGAAAAATCCTCCTTTCACTTCCGTGTTCTTTGATTCTGTGAGGATCTAAAATTAAACTTGTGTGTAAATTTTCATCATGGTATCGGAACATGGTTGAATTGTGATCGAGTCGTGCGAATTTGTATTGAATAGATTCACAAAAAACTGCTGGTGAACGTGATGAGTGAAACAGAGAAGGAACTTCAGCTGCTGGCGATGAAGCGCACGCAGCAACTTGAGACACTGATGGAAGAACAATTGTAAGTCCATGGGTCAGATAGCCCAGGTATGCAGCTGGTTACAGTGTCATTGAATGAAAATAACTTCTTGCTCTGGAAAAGTGCTGTAATGTCAGCCTTGGAGGCAAAATTCAAAGTTGGGTTCATAGATGGAACTTTGAATAAGCCGGATGAAGATTCGCCTTTGTATCCGAAATGGAAGCGAGCCAACATCTTGGTGTGCTCTTGGATCCGAGGTTCAATGCAACCGGAGATCATGAAAACTTTTATGTTCGTTCAAGATGCTAGAAAATTATGGCTAGGAGTTGTTAAGCGGTTCGGAATCACAAACTTACCATACTTGTTCGAGCTGAAACGTAATGTTGCTATGCTTAGGCAAGGAAATCTAAGTGTTTGTGATTACTTTGGAAAAATGAAAAGTTTTTGGGATCAATACGAGGAGCTGCGACCTGTACCTTATGTTGATGGTGAAGTAGGCTTATTGATGGAAAAAAGGGAGAATGAGGATAGAGTGATGGAGTTTCTAATGAGACTTAATGATGTGTATGAGTCTGATAAAGGTTCTGTTATTCGTACAACTCCACTGCCAGACATTGATGAAGTATATAATATCATCAGCACGGCTAAAAAACACAAACAAATCAGTGTGAACATCACTGCCACTTCAGATGGTATGAGTTCAGCTATGTTAGTGAAGGGTGGAAACTGGAAAAGGGATTCTGTTGGAGTGGTAAAACCTGACAAAAGTCATCTCAAATGTGCTCATTGCACCAAAAATGGGCACACAATAGAAAACTGCTTCAAAATCAAGGGTTATCTTGACGGATGGACAGATAGAAGAACTTATAAGTCATCACTTGAATGCAGCCATTGTACTAAAACTGGACACATTGTGGAGGATTGTTTCAAACTGAAAGGATACCCTGAGGGGTGGGTTGATCCTAGGCACAAAGGAAAACAGAGTTATTCAGCCAACCTAGTTGAAATTTTCAGATTCCCCACTGGATCTTCAGAAGGACATTAGTGTGCAGAACCTATATGAGATGCTTGGGAATATGCAGAAGGAAGTTCACAGATTATCTAAAGGCAAATGAGTTGATGTAGATGCTGGCCAAATGATGATCAATATGGTGCATTATGATGATTTTGCAGATATGAATGTTAACTCCTTATCTTTATCACTTGTAGATGCAGACATAACTAAACAGGATTGGATTGTTGACACTGGAGCAACAAATCACATGTGCGTCCTTCAACACATTCTGTCACAAGTCAAGCACTTTGATGCAGTCACACCTGTGTGGCTGCCGGATGGCAGTGTAAAAAATGTTGGTTGCTGTGGTGATGTATAGATTACTGAATCTTTGATCTTGCAATCTTGCCTGTTTGTGCCAAGTTTCAAATACAACCTGTTGTCTGTGAGAAAGGTATCACAGTGCTCAAAGTTGATGTTTCATTTTTTGCGTGATCAATACTTTGTTCAGGACCTTAAAGCTAAGAAGATAGTGGTTGCAGGGTTAAGAAAGGATTGTACATCCTGAATGCTGAAGCGTTTGATGCAGATGTTGTTTTGCAAAGAGAAAAAGCTTATTTCCATACCATGTTAGCAGTGAAACCAATGTGTTTAGACTTAAATGTTAACAGTAGCTCATATGAGGTGTATGGAGTTATTTCTGGTAGTTTGATGCATAAAATATTAGGTCATCCATCCTATGATGTAATGCAACGTTTGAATGGTATTGATAAATCTGACAATTTCAAGGATGATATTAAATTTTGTACAATTTGTCCACTCTCCAAGCAAAGTAGATTGCCTTTTAATGATAGTCCAAACAGATCACTTGAAGTATTTGATATGATTCATGTTGACATTTGGGGGTCATACAAGGTTCATTCAGTGACATTATGTCAATAATTTCTCACCATTGTTGATGATTGTAGCAGATGCACATGGATATACTTGTTTAAACACAAGGATCATGTCCCTCAACTGATTGAAAGGTTTATACTAATGATAAACACACAGTATAGCATGAAAGTGAAAGTAATGCACAGTGATAATGGCACAGAATTTCTCAACTCTTGCTGTTAGAATCTCCTACTCAAACATGGTATTGTGCATCAGAGGAGCTGCCCCTATACACCTCAGCAAAACGGACTAGTTGAAAGAAAGCATAGAACACTACTACAAGTGGCAAGAGCCTTACTTTTTCAAAGTGGTTTGGAGAAAAGATTTTGGGGTGAAGCTGTGTTGACTGCAACTTTTCTCTTAAACAGGTGGCTGAGTAGGAATCTGCAATGGCGTTCTCCATATGAAGTGTTACTGCATGCAAAGCCAGATCTGAATATTCTGAGAATTTTTGTTTGTCATTACTTTGTGGTGGATAGCAGGCCTACTAAGGATAAGTTTGATAGGAGAGTTGTGGAAGGAATTTTTGTGTGATCCCCCAAATCAGAAAGGCTACAAGATATACATTTCTGATTCCGGAAAGATAATTGTGTCCAGAGATGTAAAGTTCAATGAAAATCAGTTCACTTCCATTGCTGAACAGCCTGAAGAGATTCCATCACCATCTTGTCTTCCACTGATTATTCAAGACTCCATCCATCATGATGCATTAAGATCTCATAGTACTTGTGGAGAAGCTCCATCAAATTCTCCTACTCCTTCTGATGGCTCATCAGATATACTTCTCCAACCTGGTGATCAATTATCTTCAGACTTGGCTCCTGCACAGCCTTCTCAGCCGAATGCAGAACTCAGGAGAAGTACCAGACAGACTCACACACCAAGTTGGCTGAACGATTTTCATGTCTTCGCAACTCATGCTGATTTGGCCTATTCCAGTGATGTATCCATATCTGACAAAACCTGTTTGTTCACAGACAACTATTGTGCCTTCACTGCTAACATTTCTGGGCTCCAAGAACCACACAACTATAATCAGGCAAAAACTAACAGTAAGTGGTTGGCTGCCATGAAGAGTGAGTTGTTAGCCCTGGAAGAAAATAGAACATGGCAGCTTACTACACTACCTGAAGGAAAGAAGGCTATTGGTTCCAAGTGGATATACCGCGTGAAATGTAAGCCTGATGGTACGGTGGAAAGGTACAAAGCACGCTTGGTTGCAAAAGGCTACAACCAAACCGAAGGAGAGGACTTTTATGAAATCTTTAGTCTCGTGGTTAAAGTAGTAACTGTGAGATTATTGTTTGCAGTGGCAGCTTCTAGGGAATGGCCTATACACCAGCTTGATGTCAACAACGTTTTTTACATGGCACATTGGATGAGGAAGTCTACATGCATCCCCCACAAGGTTATGATAGAGTCAAGAAAGGTGAGGTTTGTAAACTGTTGAAGTCCCTCTATGGACTTAAACAAGCGTCCCGCCAGTGGAACATTCAGTTCACCAAGTGTTTAATTGACTATGGATTCTCACAATCATGTCATGATCCCTGTTTTTTTTCACTAACTGACCAAGATGATCAGATTTTTCTACTTGTGTACGTTGATGATGTCCTTGTGACTGGGACATCCTTGGCTGCAATCTGCCGAGTGAAGTCACACATTCATGCAGCTTTCACAATCAAAGACCTTGGAGCGGCGAGGTATTTCTTAGGTATGGAAATAACTCAGTCGACTGTTGGCATCTACATCAGCCAAAAGAAGTATGTGCATGACCTGCTTAAGGATTCTGGCCATCTGGATTGTAAGTCTGTTTCCACTCCTCTCCCGACTGATTTGAGGTTCAGTGCTATTGACAGAGAAGCAACTCCACCTTACCACAACCCAGAAAAATATCGCAGGTTAATTGGACGACTTCTTTACCTTAATTACACAAGACCAGACATTACTTATGTTGTCCAACAACTCAGCCAATACGTTCATCAACCTCATGACTCGCACTGGCAAGCTGCCCTACATGTTCTGCGCTATCTCTCCGGGAGTCAGACAACATGGTTATTCTATTCCACAACAGTTTCCACACAATTGACAGCATACTGTGATGCTGATTGGGGTAGTTGCAAGACTACCCGCCACTCCCTTACCGATTATTGTGTGTTCCTTGGCACTAGTTTGATCTCATGGAATACAAAGAAACATGCCAACACTGCTTGTTCATCTGTGGAGGCGGAGTACCGTGCCATGGCGATGACTGTCATGGAGGTTTAATGAATTAACTACATGCTTGGGGACATGAACATCAAGATAAGTATTCCTGTGACTTTTTGGTGTGATAATAGGGTTTCCCTTGATATTGCTACGAATCCAATGTTTCATGAGCACATAAAACACATCAAGATTGACTGCCATGTCATGCGTGATCAGTTTAAATCAGGCCTTATTTCGCTGCATCACATCTCTTCACACCAGCAGCTAGCAGACTTGTTCATGGAGGCTCTTCCAGCCACTGCATTTCATTGTCTCTTGCGCAAGATGAGCCTTTGGCACTCTCATCTTGAAGGGGAGTGTTGAAGTATGCATCAATATCACAATCCAGCGATGATCTTGGCGGTGTGGATCAGGGCATGCAGCAAAATGCAGTGGAAACATCAGCTGAGAATTTGATACTTTTTTTTTGATAAGTAATAAGGATAACAGAGATCCAGACCACAGTATCGGGGTATCCTTTGGGCCCAGGGGCCCAGGGCCCGCTGACAAATCCCTCAGAATGACAGTGAATACTCCCCCACTGGAGCTCGAACTCTCAACCTCTAGGCAATCCCTGAGAATCGAAGGCCGCATGTTCAACTGTTGGGCTAGCATGCACCGTCCTGAGAATTTGATACTATGTTCTGTTTCTGACTCTTTTAGCAATTGGCACAGAAGAGAAGAAGACGTGTATAACGTGGCAGAGGAACAAACGTTTTTGTTAGTAAGGAACAAAGACGCTCCAGATAATGGATGAACAGATTTGATCCAATCTGACGGTTTGAAGATAGAAACGTGGCACGATTATTATAGGCACAATTGTTAATATAAATCGCTACGGTCCATCTGTAAACATAAAAATGTGAGAGACTACAACGATAAACAGTAACTTTGGCGGCAAGAGTTGAATACAGAAAAAATCCTCCTTTCACTTCGTGTTCTTTGATTCTGTGAAGATCTAAAATATCAAACTTGTGTGTAGAAATTTTCATCACTATCTGATAGGCCTGATGTACGTATCCGAAAAATGAGGAAGCCAAATTGGAGCCAGTGGGCATTGCGATTTTCCGTCTGAATCGCTATCTCGTTGATTGGAGATATGAAGTATGGATCATGGTCTTGCTCTGACCAAGAGCATTCTGGACCGCAGTCCCATGCTGTGAAGGGTACTATGGACCATGATACCATCTCAATTATGATCGGAAATGATATGGCGCACGACCCATTCAGAAGGCACGACCCGCACGACCCACAAAATTGTGCCACGTGTATGCAAAAAAATAAATTAAAATAGTGCTTCTTCCTCCCTCTTTCTCTCTCTCTTCGAACTGTAGGAGCCTCCGCCGCGAAAATCACCAATATTCAGCCAAATTGCACACTCCTCCCAGAACAGATTTCTGGCAGAAATCTGGACTAAAATTGCCCCTTTGAAAGAGGAACCGTTTGTCTGGAGACTCTGCAAAACAGTGTTAGCTCTGATGACCACCGCTTACATCCACGACAACACATTTAAACAGATTATAACCTTGAATCTCCGCACACCATACACCTTCAATTCCAACACTACTGAATCTGGATCAATATACAACGGCGGCGACTCTACCGGACAATATAACAACACCACAAAGTTGCGCCGGAAACGAAAATCGCATAATGCATTTTCAAACACGACTCAAATTCCAACACTAATAATCACAACTCTCGACTTCAAACCACGTAACGATTCATCCTATGAACAACAATAGCGAATCAAATGAAATCGGGGTGAAAAGTTCATCGAGACAGTAGACCTTTTTCCCAACAGAAACTGAAGAAATACTTGCCGACAGGGAATCCTACTTCTCCCCCACACGCATAAATATACACCAAAATCAGTATAAAGATAAAGTTGGCGTCAACATATACTATTTGTTTACTGAACCTGCGGTGGAGAAATAGACGAAGGGTCGATTGTATTGGCGGAGAAGGAAGAGGAAGCATGGGTCTCCCCGGGTAGTATTTGAAGCGCAAAAATCGATGGGAAAAAACAAATGGAATATATATATATATATATGTATATGTATCCTGACTCCTGTGTTTCGCTAACGTGCTCCAGTTCGTGGTCGTGCGTGGGGGTGGGGGGTTGTGCATGCGCCACCCTGCTTCATTGGCTGTCCACGTTTATTTTAACGGCGTTGGCTACTTAATAATACGTCGGGTGGGTATTGGTTACAAGACATGGCGGCGTATCTTAGTGAGCCCCGCACGGAAAATGGTGGGTTATGGAAACATAGAAAAAGCCACACTTTCTAAGATGATAATGACGGGAAAATCTTGTGAGCAATGATGAAAATATAACATATTCTACTAATAATGTTATTTACAGTGGTCCTTTTGTTACCAGCAATTTACAAAGATTTCACGACCAATACTCGATGGAGTAGGCTAGTTTGCTCCTTGCGGTGCAGGTATGAAGACCTGTTTTGCGCGCAAGGCTTTTTTTTTTTTTCTATTATTTTTTTTTCATTTTTAGAAGGAATGATATTTTGCGCAAGTACTTAAAAGATAATTATTAAAATTTTATTTTAATTATATATTACGAATTAAGAGTAAATTACCAAAATAACATGCACAACATGAGGGTAATATTATCTTATAAGAAAGAAAAAAAATATGTCAGGGGGTGCTTATTTTTTGGAAAGTTTTTCTTCTTAAAATAAGAACAAGTAGTAGAAGGTTGACTGTGCAAAACACTGCTTTTCTGAAGAAAAAAAGTGTTTATAAGCCAATTATACTTTTAAGAAGGATGCGCAAAATAGACCCTAAATTTAACCCTTTTCAAGCGCTACTTATGTTCTGTGTTCCCTTGCTTTTCGCCAAAAATTAGGTGGTTTCTCAATTTTCATATTTCCCAAGTCAGCGCCTTCCACATGCTCATCCAACGTTTCTGGCTTGTCTTGATTTTGTTGACCACTTCATGTTGCAGTCGATTTGCCATCAGTTCTTGGTGCAAAATGATGGAATTGTAAAGAGTATAGAACAAGAACAACTCAGCTTTTCTTATTAACTTGTATATCATTGTTTTACATTATCTATTCTTTATAGGTGCAGATAGATCCAAATATGATAAGTTTAAGAAGATAAGGGAAAGAATTTCTTTAATTTATCATTTCTCTTTCACATATTTTCTTACATATAACTTACCATACCCGGATGCTCTATAGTTAACACTCCCCCTCAAGTTTAATTGAGTCTTCAATTATCAACTTGTTTAATGCACCAATGAATGTATGACTTGTGAGAGTCTTAGTTAGAATGTTAGTCAGTTGATCTTCTGATCGGACAAATGGTAGACTTAGAATTCCTGCATCCATTTTTTCTTTTATAAAGTGTCTATTCACCTCCACGTGCTTCGTTCAATCGTGTTGAATTGGATTCTCTAAATACTTAATGCAGCTTTATTATCACATCTTAAATGACTTGCTCATGCTATGGGATATCCCATTTCAGCCATCAACTTTCTCAACATAGAACTTTAGTGACTCCACGTGCTAAACCTCAAAATTTTGCTTCTGCGGTAGAGAGTGCAACAACTTTTTGTTTCTTGCTTCTCCATGTCACCAGATTTCCACCAACAAACATAAAGTAACCAACAATAGATTTTCGATCTACTGGGTTTCTGGCTCAATCTATGTCGGTGTAACCATGCATGTCAAGATGCTATTTTTGGTGAACTGGATTCCTCTACCAGGGGATCCTTTGAGATACTGAACCACTCTCAGTGCTGCCTCTATATGTTCCTGAATGAATCAATCGGGCCGATTTCAAACGTATCAAAGATTTTCAACTTCGAACCAACAACGAAATCGATGCCCAAACATGCTTATAACGTGTAATAAATGTTGTAGGATAGGAAACTAACCTCGTAGTCGCCGGAAAAACCGAAGAGGCTCGCCGGAATTCCGAACAATCCGTGCAATGTTAGCCACGAAACTCCCAAGATTAGGGGGTCTCCACGTGTGCACTCCCTGGATAAACCGAAGGTAGCTGCTAGACTACAAAATGGTGAATCAACGGCGACGGCTCGGTCGGATTTTCTCTGTTCATGAGTTTCGCGAAGGAGAAGCAGAGAAGTCGTCCGTGTTTTTTTCCGTTCTCGACAAAGTTACGGAACTTTCACCGCTCAACTAATCT
>JAOWBN010227894.1:0-12771 GCA_028565015.1 Pinguicula moranensis
TAACAACCAATTCACATCTCACCTAATGGAAGAGAAGTCAAGTGCTTCATCATCACTGGGCTTGGGTTTCCGAAAAGTCCCGCCTCCACCGCCGCCTCCGTCACCGCCGTAACGAGCAGAGATGGTGGGAGTTGCGGATATTGAAGGGTAATGCGGGATTTTGGGTCTGCAGAGGCGCAAAGAAAAGCTGTAGAAATGCGAAGAAAACGGCTTCAGATGTTTTGCGGGTTGGATTTTACAAGGGGGAGGACAGAGCTGGAAAGGCCGGCCATGGTGGCGGCAGAGGCAGAGCGGTGGCTAAGTCACGGTGAGGGTGGCCTGGAAGCAGTATTTCAAGGCCAATACTTGGAGTTGGAGTTTGTCATCATTTTTGAGTTCTAGCTGGTTGATTGGTCAATTTGGTATTACATATTACACCCAAATTGTTGTGAACAGTTTTAGGAATTAATAATCGAATTCTGATCGAAATTGTTGAGCTCTAGTTTTCAGGATTGCCCAATTTTAAAGGAGAGGACTAGAGGAGCTGCTCTGCTCAAGTTTTACTTCTTCAAAAGCAAAGAACGAAATTTAAAGCACCGAAACTATTTTTTGAATTATTTTAAATCAATTATTTTTTAAACTATAATGTCCGGAGCTATTTATGGCCCGATTAATCTATAAGATCCATGTAAAGTCCCTTCTACATGAATTGGGTAAAACTCGGGACTGAGCGTGGCCCTAAAAAATTATTGTGCAACTAATAAGAGAAATCATGCAAAGCGCCCCCTCCACACGGGCAGGGTAAAGCTCAGGCATTTAGCCTGCATGTGTGGTACCAAATAATTATTTGTACCCAATGATAATTGGACCTTAGACCTCATTAAAACTTTAAGTCTAGGTCTTCCACCACTAAGCCAAAACTTTAGGGTTATTTTAAAGGAGTGTTTGTAGTTTCTTGTGCTTTTGAATGTGAACTATGTAAAATGAGCTTTTCTTTTTATCTAAAAATTTAATCATTTTACTGATTGTGTGGCTTGAGCCAAAAATATTATATCTATTATTTATGTAAGTTCAAGTGTCTATCTAAATATAATACAAATGTCGGAATTTCTTAGCCAACCGCCTAGCACCAACCCGACATGCATATTGTACGTAGTCGCTCAAATTCAGGTGGAGACTTTTATATTTTCCATGATTAACTCGTTGCTCGTAGATATGCCATTGAATACAAAATTATTGCGAGCTTTCCATATCCTCACACTATGTTGTGCCAAAAAGATTTTCATATTTTGCATCATTTCGCCCTTTTGAGCATTCCAAGATATAAAATAAAATGTTGCATTGCTCCCCACCTGATGGTTTTTGAGTCATTTATACAAATCCAACCAGATTTTGTATATTCTCACATCCAAAAAATGTGTCAGATTTTTCTTCTTCTTTTGTTTGGGAGAAGGCACATCCTGGGACTGTCAATTGTGTTGTAACCCCAGGTGTATAGCTTGTCAAAAGTGCAAAATGAGCTTTCCAAAAGCAATCCCAACCTACCTTTGACTTTGGTATTGATATCGTTTTTTACTCAACACCGAAATATTTTTTTTCCTTTTTCCCCCTTTTTTTCCTTTTAATTTTTAATGTTTTTTATTATTAAAAATAAAAAATAAAAAAACAATGTCATTTTTTTGTTAACATTACATAAAAACGACGTCGTTTAGTGCTAATAACAAAATTATCAACATTGATTTTTATCAATATTAAATCGATAAAAACCAATACCATACCAAAAATTTTTGGTATTGATATTTCGGTATCGTTATTGATATTATTGATACTGATAGTATAACACATTATCTAACCTTTAAATCGAGCCACGTGTCCCCGCCTTTCTCAAAGCTCTTCTTCTTGTTCTCGACTTCACCTTAACGGTGACATAGCGATGGAGGGTGTGAAAACTTGAAATAAAATTTGGATTGCAATGCTTCAGATTGATTACATTAATCGTTTGTATGTACATTTATAGAGCAGATACAAACGGATAAACACTACTGATAACACTATAGTAGTCTAGAATTTTCTTTATGCTTTACGTTTGGATATGTTGTCTGCACAACTTTTTTGCTTTGTGTTTGGATATGTTGACCATCAGATTCGGGAAGCTGGAAATTCTAGAAATTGGATGCTTCATGGTGAAGGCTTCCTCATGGAGTACATAATTCTTCATGGATTGGTTTGTTATTGTTTGCTGCAAGGGTCTTCATGGTTTGCATCCCGATCAATATGGACTGCAGACGGTTGACATCATTAACACCCATTGCAAGCTGACCATGAAATTGTAAACCACGTGAAGCTTGGATCGAAAGAAGGCAAACAGTTTATGTGAGAGGCTCTTGGTAAAAAGGTTTGCCACTTGAAATTGAGCGGGGACAAATTGGGTATGTATGTTGCCGACAAGGACCTGTTCGCGAAAGAAGTGAAAGTCCATCTCTACATTTTTAACTCGTTTATGAGAGACTGGGTTTGTACTTGAGAAGATTGCACTCTTGTTGTCACATAGAATCACTGGAAGATGAGATAACGAAACACCGAGATCATGAAGTAGGTACCGAAGCCAGAGGACTTTCGCAACAATATTAGCGAGAGCGCAGTACTTATATTCACAGCTGGATTGAGAGACTATAGGTTCCTTCTTTGCACTCCAAGAGTACATTTCACATGCCTAGAAATATAGTGAATCCAGAGGTAGAACGACACGTGTCAAGGCAACCTGCCCAATCAACATCTGAATAAGCAATAATAGAGCTAGGTATGAAGAAGTAGTGAAGCGCAAACCCATTGAAATAGTACATTTCACATGGCGTAGGATTCTCTTGACAGCTTGAAGATTAAGCATAGTAAGTGTGTACATATACTAACTAACAGATTTCACTGCATAAGCTAAGTCCGATCAGTAATAATGAGACACTAAAGAGCACCGACCAAAGACTGATACATAGTTGGGTTGGGCAATGGATCACTGTCAGAAGAAAGATAATGTGATACAACCATGGATGTACTGATAAATCTACTGTCCAGAAGCTGGGCACGAGAAAGAATATCACGAGTATATTTGAGTTGACTGAGAAAGAGACATTGAGGTGACGGAGAAAGAGTCCAAGAAAATATGTGAGAAGGCCTAGGATCATTGAGTGTGAATTTAGTATGGAGGCGATGAACAAAGCGATTCAAGAGAGAGGTTCTGCTACCTGTAATGATAATGTCGTCTACGTAGAAAAACAAGTAGATGCTAGCAGAATCACGGGTGAATATGGATAAAGATATGTCACCGCGGCTGCAGATGAAGTCAAGAGTCCCAAGAAAGGTGCTGAAGTGCTCAAACTAGATACAATGGGCCTGTTTGAGATCATAAAAAACCTTCTTAAGATGACAGACATGATCAGGATATAGTGGATTGATGTAGTCGTGGGGCTGGTCCATGTATACATATTCAGTAAGATAATCATTGAGAAATGCATTCTTAACACTAGTTAACGAAGTGATCATCCATGGGAAAGAACAAGAGATAATACAGTGCGAATGGTGGTAGCCTTGACAACATAACTGAAAGTAGCAAAACAATCCAATTCAGGTACTTGAGTGAAGCCATGAGCAACAAGGAGAGCCTTGAGCCTTTCCATAGAGCCGCTAGGAAGATACTTTATGCGAAATACCCATTTAAAACCAACAACATTTGCATGAGGAGGGAGGAGAATCACAAATTTGATTATGATGGGGGACAATAATTTCTTCCTCATAGCAGATATCCAAACAAGATGCTTGACAACGAACCTGAAACTACGTGGTTTTATTGTCGCTAAGAGAGCAGAGAGAAATCTAGAAGGTACAACTGTTCAAAGATCAATAATGATACGAAGGCAAAACATTCCAGTTTTAGCATGAGTAATCATGGGATGAGAGTTGCGAGGCCACCTTGATCCGAAGTGGGGGTCATAGATGTGGTGGAAGGAGCCAAAGAAGGATGCTTAGGAGGAGGAGACGGTGCCAGGGTGTCTATAGGGGCGAGCAAAAAAATCATCGATTATTCGGTTAATCGAAAACCGACGGTTAACTGAACTAAATAATCGAATTTTTTTGGTTATTCGGTTATTTGATTCGGTTATGGTTATGAAATGTCATAACTGAACCTTATTTTGTTCGGTGTCAGTTATGACCATAACCGACACCGAACACCGAATGATCAGCCCTAGGTATCTGAATCAAAGGAAGGAGAAGGAGAAAGATGTGCTAAGTTAGGTCAGGTGGTAATGGATAGAGGGTACGAGGAGAGGGTGATGTAGGGGAGGTAGAAGGGCCAGGAGAGGAGATAGTGGAAGATGGAGTAAAATCAGGATGCTCAAAAAATGTAGATATTGCCAAGTCAAAGAGAGAGGGTAGTTGGGAGGAATTGTGGAAAGGAAAGGATTTCTCATCAAAACGAGCATGGCGAGTGATATCTAGGTGAGAGGATGAGGGGTCAAGACATCGGAAGCCTTTATGAGTAGAACTATAACCAAGGAATATACATGGAATAACGCTCTGACTTCTCTCTTGGTTTTCGCACATCTTGACAATATAACGATTATATTTCTACTTTTCCTCAAACGGACTCAACTCTAATGGCGGTGAATACCTCCAGCATGGAGGCGGCCTTGCCCACTACTGCGATGGGGCCTCACAAAGTCCATGGTCCGCACCGAGAAGGATCACGGTGGAATCGTTCACCTTGCTCACTACAAGGCCTCCGAACAGTACGATTCATGTAGTCCCCAATGGCTCTAACCTGTTTGCTCTTCCACAGGTTCCGATGGATCCTCAAGCTTCACAGCCTCGACCCCAAGTTCCAATGGCTGGGATTAAAGAGAAGACTTCCATGTCCTACATGGTCGTGGCCGCTCCGAAGAAGATCCCAAAGAGTCACATTGGTAGGCGTCCTACAGTGAAGCTGGATGAAACTTTAAGGGTCAAATTCAAGGATGAGGAAATGGCCATCACCATGGAGGACCTGCCCTTTTTTTTAGTGATGAAGTTCCTACAGAAAAGGCCGACAATAGACAATATTCGTCGAAGTGTGTTGAAGACTTGGGGCTTGAGTAACTACCTGGCCCAAACAGAAATGATTGAACTTGACAAGCTTCATGTGTTGGTACAATTCTCAAACGAACGGGCTTTGGTGCATAGCTGGATGTGTGTGTGTGTGTGTGGTGGTGGTGGTGGTGGTGGGGATTTTAGAGGGCCAATCTTTTAGGCTATTCCAGGTAGACTCCAAAGTTCTCAGTTGAAAAGGAACCCTCTTCGGCGCCTGTTTGAATCACTATGCTAGATCTTCATGTGAACCTGTATAGGAGAGATCCTCTACATGTGATAAGATCTTTACTAGGGCGATACTTAGGAGTGGATCACATGACTTTGGCGAGGACTAAGATAGGGTATGCTCGCATATGTGTGGAGGTGGACTTAGCAAAGGAAAAGAGCCACTAGAGAGGATTGTGATCCAACAGGGATCCTATGGTAATAGGAAGCAAAGAGTCCTATACGAGAAAAGAGAAGACTACTGTGGGTTGTGTTATGCCCAGGGACACTTTCCTGAAGAACGCCAAATTGGTTGGAGCAACCCTGTCGAGGAGGGAATGGAAAGCAGCGAAGGTGTGGAAGAGGAAGGAGGAAGCAGGGAAGGAAAAGACTCAACAAGGACAAAGAAAAATGGGAGATGTCATCCCAGAAAAGCCTAAGGAAAACGAGCAAAGGGGGTCAACAACAGTACCAATGATATTAGCGAAAATCAGGTTGAAGGAAGAACTTGACAACAATGATCCAAAGTTGTTAGATGGTAGGAAAAGGCACGGAAAGGGCAAAACAACTGAGGAATCTGGGGATGAGATAGGTACAGCCAAATCACACTCTTCTTTAGAGGACATTTGGGATATACTACTTTTCAAATGATGACATACAGGAGATAAAGGAGGCTCATCTCAATCGGGACCTAAGGTAATCCCGAAAAAACCTTATATCAAGAAGCCGGAAGCTAGGAAAAAAATAGACCACTGTGGATTACGGAAGGGAGAAAGGGCAGGAAGCTATGACTACTGAAACCGAGAAGAAGGAAATGTCCCTAATTCGGAAGGTGGCTACAATACTCGAAAGGAAGAAGACTGCTAATGAAACGATTAAGGCAACAGACAAACAGACTGGAAAATTCTGAAGTGATGCAGGCATGAATGGGGAAAGTAGCGATGAAGAACGACAGGATACCCTCAACCGTGAGGTGGCTCTGGAGAGTAGCGAAAAAACTGCGCACGATAAATACCAGGATCGGGCCAAGGGAGAAAAGGAAAAGGGATCGAAGAAAGTCAAGGAATTTGGAGAATTAGAAGAGATCCGGGAGTAGCGATCACCCAATTGGGGAATATCAGGTGGATAAGGGGGAAAACTGGACAAATCAAATGACCTCAAAAGGGCAGGGAAACTTAGGGAGGACAACAGAACTGGAGGATAATGTTAGAGTCAAATTGTGGCGGTGGAGGATCGGAAAGAGAAAACTTGACACACATGAGAGAAGGATACTACCAGATCTAAGGTGGCTAAGTTTCGATTGAGCCATATGCGAGGCACTACCCCGGAGAGTCAGGAAGAACACATACAAGACTGGGACACTAAGAAGCTGGTACTCAGGAGTGATGAGGGGAATAGAAATCTGGGTTGGCCGCGGAGAAATTAGTGCAAGGGGGTGGTAGAGGGGGCGGTTTGGGCGGAGGAGCCAAAAGGCCCATGTCTATGGTTGCTGAGAGGAAAGGGGTTTGGTAACGGACAACAAGAAATCTGCTACTGTAGGCCCAGTCCAACAACAAAGGAAAAATCAGACCAAGTTGGGGGGTGATCAGATACCAATTGCTGAGCTGGAGGATTATGATGACCAACCTGAACCTAAGGCAGTCTCGGATCCGAAAGAGGAGGAGGGACACTGCACCCCGGTACCTTAAAAGCTTTTGAATCAAAGTTGAAACTCCAATCTAGGATGTCAGTTAGTCAAGGTAAGAGACCTAAATGTAATATCTATCTGTCATCAAGGTACACCTCCTTCCATGTTGATAAAGTACTTTTCTAGAATATTAGAGGCTTAAGGAAATAAAAAAAAATCCTTAGAGACATGCTTAATAAATATGAAGTGAATTTGCTAGCCATTGCTGAACCTTTTACAGTGGCAAATAAAATGGATAAATTAGTAAACCTAATTCAATTTCCATTTTTCCTTTCGAATGAAGAAGCACGAGGCAAGATATGGATATTTTGGAAAGAGGAATATGTTTTTAAGGTAACTAGTATGTGCAATCAGGCTATTACTGGATTGTACAAACATGAAGATGGAATAGTCGCAATCACGTTTGTATATGGAAGTTGCGAATACGCTAATAGAAGGGAACTCTGGAAGTATATGACTACGGTGAATCTGGGGTGCTCCCCATGGATGACACTAGGAGATTTCAATGCCATCAGGTACAATTCAGAGAAGCGCAGGGGAATCAATTGGGTAGCTAGGCCCATTAGAGAGTTTAATGACTGTCGGAATTCTTGTCCCTTGGTGGAGCTACATTCTAAGGGATAAAAATTCTCTTGGTGCAATGGGCAAAGGGGAACAACGAGTATATTGGAAAAACTAGATAGAGCTCTAGTTAGATTCCTTGGTTGGAAAGGACGTGCATACTACCAACTTATGCCGCGGAAAACTTCGGATCATAATCCCATGGTGGTAACCCTGGATGACCAGCAAAGCAGTACGACATCAAATTCTTCATATTTCAGAACATGTGGGTTAGAGCAAAATCATCCAATACTCTGGTGAAAGATCATTTGAATGATGTAAGTCGTGATGACCCAATGCTAAATTTGGGTGCCAAGCTAAAGAATACGAGAATGGAATAAATCCTCATTTGGCAGAGTTGAAGAAAGAATCTGTCAACTTAAGCAATGGATGGGAGAGATAGAAATTGAGCTACAGGAGCAATTTTGCTTGGAGTGGAATTCAGAATTGATGGTGACCATGGCCGAACTGAGCATCTGGGAAAATTGAGAGATTTTCAAACTGGAGTAGATGGAGAAAAATAGGTGGGTGCATGAGGGGGATAAAAACTCGTAATACTTCCACGCAATCATTAATATGAAAAGAAATAAAAGTATAATCAATCGGATGGTGTTACATGATTAAAGGATCCTGGAGGGTTCACAAAAGGTTCATGAGGAAGTAGTGGGATATTTCACGAACTTGCTTACGCCAGAGGAGGTAAAAGAGAATGAGTTCGAATGCCATGACTTATTTTGGGATAAAATAAGTTAGGAGGACAACATACGAATTTGCTCGTGCCCTCCCAACTCTAATATGAAAGAAGCACTTGACACAATCCGAGGAAATAGTGCGCCAAGTCCGAATGGCTTCGGTGCAGAATTCTTTCGATCTACATGGGAAATCACAGTAAGTGATTTAGTGGACGCTACCTAAAGTTTCTTCTCTAGAGCTAGCTTTCCCAAAATTTTGAACACAAACATTCTTGCCTTGATCGCCAAAGTCAAGAAACAAGATAGCTTCAAAAAGTTCAGACAGACCAGCCTTTTCTCGGTGATTTGCAAGGTCGTTTAGGTTATCAAAGTGCATCGGGAATATGATTGTAGAAGAGCAAGGAGCCTTTGTGCTTACATAACCTTAGCTCAAGAAATCACTCAAAGCATAAACAAAAAGAACCAATGGGGGAACATCATGCTAAAGATAGACATGGCTAAGGCCTACGATAGAGTTAGGTGGTCGTTCCTTGAAGCAAAAGGTTTCAATTAGGCAACTAGGGAGATCTTGATGAGTTGCATCAAGGACCAATGGTTCTTGGTCCAAACGAATGACACGACTCTAAGATTCTTCCCATCAGGCTATGGGCTAAGATAAGGAGATCCTCTCTCATAGTATCTCTTCATTTTAGTGCAGGATACTCTATCAAGATTGATTCGGCGGGAAGTGAGTAGAGGGAGATAAAATATTTTGGCCGACCAACTGGGACACCAGTGATTTCTCACCTGATGTATGCATATGATATTTTATGCTTCCTGTGTAGGAACAGACTTAGGACGCTCAACAAGGTTATAGAGAGTTACTACTCATGGTCAGGACAAAAGATAAGCAAAGCCAAATCTGCCATCTTCATGTTGAATAAGAATAGCCATGCAAGGAGCATTTCGATGAATCAAAGAACGAGATTTAGACTAGGACAACTCCATACCACCTATCTAGGAGCCACCTGTTTAGAGGAAGGCTCAAAAGGGAGACCCTAGAGCCTTTAATTACCAAAATCGTAACAAAATTGCCGGCTGGAAAGGCAAGCTCCTCTCACAAGCAAGGAGGATGGTACTACTCAAACACGTCCTATCTAGTATCCTCATGGACGGTTATGAGATTGCCTCGATATGCGCTGGATGAGATTCATAAGAGATTAGCTAACTTTCTATGGGAAGAATTAGAAGGGAAGCAGAAAATGCATTGGAGGACGAGGAAGGGAATTTGTAAACCAGTCGAAAAAGGGGGCTTGGGCTTGAGGGATTTGAGGAAGGTTCAGAAAGCAATGACAATGAAAATCTGCTTCAAGATGATCACGGGAAAAAGCCTATTGGGAGACTTCTTCAGCACAAAGTACAACAGGACAAAGAACTTGCTCACGTGAGGTTGAAAATATAAAGATAATCTTGAGGAAAGGAAACTTATCTTTTTGGTTCGACAAGTGGTTAAGCTCTGGCCCGCTAGCAGTGTAGTGCCCTTTGGTGATAACTAGCGAGGCGCAGATTCAGGAATTCTGGCATGAAGACTACTGGAAGACGGACCAGATCAGAGCATTGGTGGGACAAGATGTTTGCGATGTCATTCAGACACAGAAAATTCCAATGAACCATGCTAATAGGGGGGATGTGACAACCTGGATCCCAGATCCAAAAGGCAAATTCAGCATGCGATCCGCATGAGAGTTAATCCGAGAAAGAGCACTCACCCAGCTGGGCTTAGAGAATATCCAGAACCGAGTTATGCCAACAAGGATTGCTCTATGTGCTTAGTGGGAACGGCAGAATTGCCTTCCCCTGGGTGAAAACAACCGAAGAAGAGGCATCCAGCAGGCCTCGGCCTGTAATTGTTGTACTTTGAGGGAACAGGAATCTGGTGACCATATATTCACGAAAAGTACACTAGCAAAAAATATTTGGAATAGAGCTGGCCTTCTATTCGGGATCCCACACCATAACCTGCAGACCTGGAAAGGTAGAATGCCCCTTTGGTTCTCGTATGCGAAAAAGATGACTCTAACTAGATTCCTAGTGGGACTTACTCCAGCGATCATTACATGGTGTTTATGGCTGAGAAGATTCAAAATCAGATACGACGACAAAAAACTATCAGCAGATCAAACATGGAGGCAGGTATGTTTTACCATCATTGATTTTTTTTTAATTGTGCTAAGTTTTGCCAAAAATGCAGGTACTTGATAGGAGCGTACTGTATTAGCTAAACATCCAGATTAGGGAACAACCGAATGCAAGATTTGGATTTTGAAATGGACCCCGCCCCCACAAGGATGGAAGAAGTTCAATATTGACGGAAGCTGCCTTGGGAATCCGAGTCAATCAGGAGGGCGGCGAGATTGTTCGCGATAAAAATGGTTACTTCTTGGTAGCTTTCTCAACATATTTTGGAATGGGGATTAACAACAGTACAGAGCTCTGAGCGATTCTAGAAGGCCTCAAAATATGCAAAGAGCAAGGATTAGATTACATTGTTATTGAGACGGATTCTACGCTAGTGGTCAAATGGTTGAGTCAAAATGAGTGCGATATATGTAACCTATGGGATTATTGGGATGAATTGGGTTTAGTGTTAGCAGGGTTACATTTCAGAGTGATATACTAGTTTAGGGAAGCAAACAACATAACAGATTCACTTGCTAAAGCAGGGTCAGTTAGGACAAACAAGTGCTTATTACATCAATCTCATCTATCCAGGGAGAACACAGGAAAATTGAGGATGGAAAAATGAAATCTGCCACACATCAAATACAAATAACTGACCAGGAGAGATTCAGTAGACGGTTAAAGCCAGTGCGAAGAGCATATGGAACTTCAGAGTACAACCTGTGGAACCTTTGGTATATGATAGCCTGGCCTACAAGCATGAATTTTTTTTGTATGTGGTTTGATATCCACCCAAAGGATAACCCATAATAAATATATAGGGAAGACTACAAGGAGAGAACTGATTAGGAGAATAATCACGTAGACAAGGAAACACACGACAACCAAATAGATGAAAATAATCACAATTAGGTAAGGAGCCATATAGTAATTCCAAGGGGAAGATACCTGAGAGAAGAGGCGATGTCAATCATTTGATGATGTAGGTTGCAGTACAGAATACATCAACCCAGTAGTTGAGAAGAGCGTGAAAATGAAAGAGAAAAGTGAGGTCCATTTCAATAATATGGCAACGCTTCCAATCAACCTGACCATTTTGAGCGGGAGTATATGGATATGAGATTTGATGATGAATGTCGTGTGTGCGAAGATGGGATTGAAAGTGATGGTTAGTAAATTAAGCTCCAGCATCACTTCGAAATTACTTGAGGGGATTGTGAAATTGTTTTTCAACAAAAGCATGAAAATGCAAAAACGTATCAAAGAAATCAGACTTGTGTTTTAAGGGGTAAAACCATGTAAATTTAGAGTATTTATTTATGAAAATAACATAGTAACAATAACCATGTAAGGACAAAATAGGAGAAAGTCCCCAAATGTCACAATATGCTAAAGCAAGGGGCTGAAAAACACGATTTTCATTTAATACAAATGATAAACGATGATTCTTGGCCATTTAACATGGAATACAAAGATGGGGGAGGGTTTTTGTAGTAAGGAAAATACATCCTTGAGTACCTCATAAGGATAGAATAGAATAATATGCATGACCTAGTCTAACATGCAATAAGTCAAAAGAACTATGCAAATAACGAACTTGAAGTGAAGTGACAAAGGCCAAATTGGTGCGCTCAAGTACATAGAGACCGCCATCATGTCGGTTGATTGCCATCACATGTCCTAATTGACGACTCTGAATAACAAAACATTTATCAATAAAGGTAATTATAAGAATGAAATCAGAAGTTAGTTTGCTGATGAATAATAAATTTTTAGTGAGTTGTGGAACAACTAATACATCCAATAATGGTAAAGTCGGAGTAGAGAATATAGCACCAATGTGTGTAATTGCTAAAGGAGCACAATTACTCATGACGACACAAGTTTTACCTGTATAAGGAATAGTCTAATCAAGATTAACTGAAGAAGTAATGTGATCAGAAGCATCGGTCCATATACTAATCTAAAACCGTGGTGCTATAAGGTGGTACTAGGTTTAACCCAGAGACGACTACCTATTCTATCACGAGATCCTGCATCAACATGTATATGACTCCTTTGCTGTTTGTGCTTGTAAGTTAATCTGTTGTCCAATAGCTGCTTTTATCTATTATTAGGGAACTCTAGAATGTTTAGATGTCAGTTGGTTGCTGTATTTGTTCACTTGTCTGCACATTCTTTAGGTGGAAAATTTACATCCAGTTGGGCACGATAATTTCATGTGCAGTATTAATGAAGAAAACAACTTTCTTGGTTTACCAAATTCCAAATACATAGATCTAGGCCTGGGCAGCGGTGCAGGCGGCGCCAAAATAGCCCGTCCCGCGGGGG
>JAOWBN010227905.1:0-12769 GCA_028565015.1 Pinguicula moranensis
AGGCTACCTGGCTTTCATCAATATGCAGATCTTATACCTTCTTTGGTATCCTTGGATGACTCTGTTTCTTTTAACTCTTTGTACACAACAGCAATGTGGCTGTGACCCTTCTGAAATTCATTGAGAATATCGTAGAGGGGCATGGTTTCTGAAACCCTGGGAATCAGACAAAGAAGTGCAAGAGAATCAACAGTAGAACACTCTATTATATGCCATCTGCAGATAATGTTCTCAAATGCAAATGCAAAGTCAAAGATGAGATATGGGAAAAAATAGAACAGCATCCTCACCTTGGGATTTTTCTTATCAGCATTTTCCTTAGAGGAACTGCATCATCGGCATCGACAGAAAAAAGATTTTTCACCTTCACAAAAAAAAAACAAGGATGGTCACATTTCTTTCACATGGTGCTGCATAAACTGAGATCCTTATAAACATTTCTGGCAAGAACAACATAAACTTACCAAAATGAGTCCTATGATATTTTTTGGATGTTTATAGTAAATAGGAACCCTGCTGTGGCCAACCGTCATTATGGCATTCAACGTCTCCCTGAGCAAGGTCATAAAATAAGCTTTTCGAACAAAAATGATGTATAGAGTGTATTAAGTAAACCAAAATGCAAAAGATAAACCCACAAATTAAGAGTTGCATCCAGTTCGAGTGAAAATGCCTTCGATATAGGGGTCATGGCATCTTTCGCTGTCTTCTCAGTCATTTCTAGAGCCCCAGCAATGATTGTTGTCTCATCATGTGTCAAGTCCCCACCTTTCCCCGCCTGTTGACACGCGATGGCAATAGAGATTCAGGCTTCGGAGTAAGTAGGAAGCATTGATCTCCCACAAAGATAACTATTTTACGTGTACGAATAGAAAGCAAGTATCTGGGAAGTGAATTGTAACAGCTACCTCATTGCCATGAAAATCAACAAAAGTTTTCAGCTCTGCTCTGCGCAATAGTGCGGCATGGCCCTTACCTAGCATATAATCCAGGACCTGCACAGGAGAAGCGAAACATAATTTACTAGACCATCTTTTCATCATTCTTGTAATGATCCTGATGCATAAAAATGAAGTTTCTGATTGACCAGGATTAACTTGGAGGAAAGAATCTTCACATTGGAACTAATGAACCAAAACTAAGGATCATCGAGTCACATAAGTTGGTTATTTGAGATGGCATGGATATTTTTTCTTGTTCTGAACTATCTAGCATGCTAAAAGAACAGAACTAAAGATAGTACAATAAGTTTTGTTCTTTGTTTTATATACCTTGCTGATTGGATACGAGACTGGAAAGAATGCCCAAATAAGCACACGAACCAAGGGTGCCACGGTTGCTCCAATGGCTAATCCATATCGAGTACAGAGTGCTTGAGGCATTATCTTCAGAAAACACAGGAGGAACTTTAACATTACTAGGAAAAGCAAGCACGAGATAAAACCAAGAATTATTTCCAGTTTAGTAGCAGATTCATCACCTCACCAAACATGAGGATGAGAGTGACTGACAAGAGAACTGCTGCCCATGGAGGCACAAGGGCATCCAAGAATATGGGAAGTGACTGGAGCAGAAGAAAGTGTGAGATTTTGGTTAACAATTCAGTTAAAGAACACATAATTAAATCGGGATGATGTTAAATACAGATATTCTACGAACCTCCATCGCCAAAGAATTGCCTATCAAAAGCGTGCAAAGCAAAAGGTGTTGATTCTTCACCACTGGAAGTATTTTAGCTGCCAAATAATATATGTTCAATATATGTGCATTCTCATCATAAAAAAGCTGTAGTAGATCGAAACACTAGACATTTGTCCGCATAGTTCGTATGAACGATGATCTAATATCATTGTCACCAAGTTATTTCAAGAACCCTAAAACACAGCATGGTCAAGTAATCACCAATCACCTGAACATTTCTTTCTTCTACTCCCTTTTGAATTCAATACAAGAAAAAAATAACTACTCCCAACCCAAAAAGCCCCAAAACAATCGATAGTTTGAGCCATCACTGGAGAAAACACACACCTTATGTTTGCACCTCCTTCAAAGGATGAAAAGTATAAAAAACATAAGGTAACATTAAGTATACGTAGCCCCACTCTTAACATCGTGCAGTAATTATAGCAAGGCATCAAAAGGGAAAAAACAGAAGCAATCTCTACCTATTACAAGTTGAATGAATCACACCGAGCCAACAGAAGCAACTTAGATGAAGTATCCATTCAAAAAAAAGTTCCAGAAAACACTTAAAAGTTTTGATTACATATTTTACAACAACCCAACTGACCAAATTTGATTATTCTCCGCAATAAGGAACAGAAAACGCACCATCCATAAAACTGAACCAGTAACTCAGTTAATGAAACAGGACCCAATTGACCAATCCATCAGCCAACTATTAAACTAATAAGAACATTTCACACTCGAAGGCACACGCTAGAAAAGAAACAAAGATAATGTACAGTACAGGCATAAACACGATCTTGGGGTCGGCCAGATTTGCTTAGTACTTCAAGGTCCACGAGGCCAAGAGACATCAGCCCAAGAGTCAGACCCGCCATCAACCCAGCAAAAGATACTAGCCCCACAATCACGAGAAGATACAGAAAGAACTTGCTTTCACAACAACTGATATCAGCAGCCATCTATCTCGATATTCTGTCAACACACTGTGACTGTGCTTGTGCTTACATATATGTGTGTGTGTGTGTGTTAAAAATTCGCGACCTCTAAGAAAATGAGTCCTTGGGGAAATTTATATGCTTCTTAATTGGTTCGTGCTTCTCATTTTCTCGGCAAAGTCGATCCTTTCATCAGTTAGATCAAAACTCAAAACCCAATACAGAAACGTATCAAATTGTTTGGTAGGAACATTAATTAGGCTGCTGTGCTGAGCTGGTTGTTTTTTCACAGTTCGGGCCCCTCCATCTTTTTGTCTGGGGTGTTCGCCCTTCAAAAGTTAATAACAATAATTTGGAGTTAAGCTAGTAAGTAGGACACGACAAAGATAATCATTGTATGAGAGTGTCTTAACTATACTATAGAACCTTGTTGAGGTTATGCTAAATGTATGAGCGGAGTGGATGATCAGTAGACTGGGGGAATCAGTTGCAGTCTTGTCTAGCGGCAAGTTGTGTCCCCCGATTTCACAGGGCTTGCTTAGAGAGGTCAAGGGATCGAGTCCCCGAATGGGGAATTTCGCTGATACCTTCTGAATTAGTTTGGGTGGAGCCCTCTCTGAGTTATTTGGGGCCCACCTGGGATATCGGGGTAGACCATCACACGGTATTGGGCTTTGCGATTTAGGGTTTTCGAGAAATCGACTGGGCCCCATGTGATTACTTACCAAAAAAAAAAATAGACTGGGGGATGTAAAAGAGGCGGAGTCAAAAGGGAACACGGGAAGCCATGATATCCAATAATAAGTATATATGTAAAAAAAAATTATTTGTTTAATTCTCCTAAAAAATTATATAACTATACTTGTGTTTAACTAGATGAGTTGATAGAAGATCAGTATACTTGTGTTTAACTAATATATGAAATTTCTTTAGATGAATTGATAGAAGGTCAGGTTTTTGAACTTAAGTTAGGAGTTCAAATTCACTAGTTATCCTTTTCACATCTTTTTTAGAAATAAAATCAAAAAATAGAGTTCACATGGGTTTAGAGCCTTGCTCATTACATATCAAATTAAATATGTTAACCACTACATCACATCAGAATAATGAACTTTTATCAATTTTAATTATCTTTATCTTCATGTTAATTTTGGAAGTTTCTAATCTATATACATTTTACCTTATTTATCATAATTATTTTATAATTTAATATTTTGCTGAATTTTTTATAATCCTTTTTTTACTTTTTTACACTTATGTGAAATTATTTTAAGCACAATTTTTTCAATAAGCTTTTAGTTTAAATAATTAATTTTTATAAGTTGCTTTTCACTATTTTACTGCAATTAAGAAAAGATAATTAGACTTTTTTTTGTTTAAGCATATAATATATAGGTTAATGCGATTATTTTTGTAAGTAGGGTAATGAATTTTTTTTTCCAGATCAATATTGAAGATAATTTGGAAAAAATCTTTTATTTTGCATTATTAATTTTAATTTTCTTCATAAAACTGTAAGTCTCTATGATTGTGAAATCTTTTATTTTGAATCTCTATTTAGAAAAGTTCACCCCCTGACAAAAAAATTCTGGCTCCACCCCTGGGAGGTAGGGCCATATGTTAAAGGTTCATCACAAGAGTGAAAACGAAAAATAGAATCTTCATGGTTTCTGATAGTGAATCACTCCCTAAAAAATAAAAATCTTTCTAAGGTATTCAGTTTGTAGTTCACTTTTTCTATTTATACAACTCTATTTCCTTTCTCACAAGCAGTATGGGATAACACCCCCTTAAGTCCAACTAGGTATGCCCTATTGAGACTTGCATATTAAGCCTTGTACCTTGCAACCAACATTTTCGTGCTCACATGTCCATATTCCATATGGTCAGGCTAGTGCAGTTATGGGTTTTATAGGTCCTTTGTTCGTTATTTGGGGCAGTGCTTTTTTTTTGGTAGTTAATGTGGGCCACATCACTCGTGCTTCTTTCAATCATCTCGAGCTCCGGGGCCCCGACCCACTGGGTCATCTCCACTAACCACCTACGTATCCCAGTTATGGGACCCACTAGGGGCAGTGCTTTGATACCATGACAGCAAACTACTATCTAAAAACCTTAATAATAAAGTATTCAGTTTGTAGTTCATTTTTTTTTAATTATACAACTCAATTCCATTTCTCATAAGCAATGTAGGATAACAGTTTCACACCAACGAGATGAGGAGTTTTCTATCGCGAAGTCATGGCATTTAGATGAGAGGGTTAAATTTTAATGAGTTCTAAATGTTGGATAGATGTTACAATATATGGTTGACAGATTTGTTAGAAACAACATAATGAAACGAAGAGAAAAAATGATACTTGTGAAGAATTTATATAGAACCTTCTTGATTTACTATAAAATCATGTGAAATAGAGGGGTTGATCTTGGTTTTATTTTGTATGAAAACATATACTCGCAAGAAACGCTTATGACCTCTTCAAAGTAGAGAAACAAAAATAGAAGTTGCGTATTAAACTTTATAGGAAGTGGATCCCCTCACCTAAGTTTTTACTCACTTTTACACTCACGATCCTGTCTATTGATTTGCTACAAAATCAACGGACATGATTAAAACGAATAAAAAAAATTAAAAAAGAAGACAATCGAAATTTTGTCTCTCTCCGTCTTCTTCAACAAACGCCTCAACAGAAATCTTGAAATCTTCTTACACAGAGGAGCGGTGGACGTTGTGATTAAAACTTGAAAAAATGAAAACCGAAAACAATCTCAAGAAACATATACACAAAGATTTCAAAGAACCTGCCATTAAATTCGGTGTTACAGAATTTGAGAGAAAATGGAAGAATCAGAAGCATTTTTCGTTGGAAAAAAAAAAGAGGAAAATAAAACCCAAAAGAATGCCCTAAAATCTACAGTACACCATTTTCGTAGGGTTTAGGGCATTCTCTTGGGTTTTATTTCTTTCTTTTTCCCTAAACCCAAAAGAAGCACCATGTTTTGGAAAAATGAGTTTGAAGTTCAGGGAGAGAAATTAGAGGGAGAGAGAAACCGATCTTTGACGGAGGGAAAGAGAGAAGAAAGAGAAGATCTTATGGGTTTTAATCCTGTCCGTTGATTTTGTAGTAAATCAACAGACAGGATCGTGGGTGTAAAAGTGGGTAAAAACTTGGGTGAGGGGATCCGCTCCCTATATATATATATATATGAGGACGATTATATTGACACTCACTTTTACACCATTCGTTACACTCTTTCCTTAAAAGTCTATGTTTAGGGTCCGTAAGGTTTAGGGTTTAGGTTTATAGATATTTAGGTCTTAGGGTTTAGTTTTTTTTTGGTTTATAAACCAAAACCCTAAAACTAAACCATAAAATTCATAAACCATAAAAAAATTATTTTGGATCTTATCCAACCTCGTGTAACTACACATCCACCTTATCATCCTCATCTCCGTCACTTCAAATTTTTGCACATGCGATAACCTCATAGCCCAACACTCTACTCCATATAATATGGCTGGTAGTATAACCGTCCTATAAAAATTTTCCTTTAACTTAAATGGTAGTTTCTTATCGCATAGCACTGTTGTGGCCGACCGTCATTTCAACCATCCCACCTTGATACGGTGGGTAACGTCACTGTCTAACCCTCCGTTCTTCCGTAGGATCGATCCCAAGTATTTAAAACTATCATTTTGTGGCAGTATGTGGTTCGCAATCCTAACTTCTATCCTATGTTTTGTCTGATAAGTTAACGCATTTCATTTTTTTTATTATGTCAATTATTGGTATTCCAATATTTTGTTATTGTAGTTACTAAAAATCTGTTATTCCATTATTGAATTATTTAAAAAATTAAAAAAATGTTTTAAATGAATAATCATTGGTGAATATATTAGTTGCTTGCTATAAAAATTGAAATCTGCATTGCTGCAACAAAAACCAAGTTCCATAATGACCAAATAAAAAAGTTTAGCCGTAAAGGCTGTATGTGGATTTAGAAGTTGTTCTGCATAAGTGAAGAAAAACATACAAATTACAATAGAAAAGGAATTTGCTGTAAAGAATGAAACAATACGAGAAATCCATATCAATTCTGAAATCCAAGCTGAGTGACCATGAACAACGGGAGAAATCTTTACATGAGGTCCGCGAAGGGAGAGCGAACGAACAACAGGCGGCAAGGCGAAGTGACGTTGGAGAACGGCAAACACGAAGATGAACGGCGATGGATCGAAACCCTAGCTTTCCTACACAAATCTTGTCGAGAACGGCAATTGAATTGAAGATTTTTTGAATCCCTAGTTTCTCACTTTTTGGAGAATGATGAACACTTGCATTTCTACTTCTCACGATTTCGGATGTTCTGCTCTTTCGCATTCGCACGACTCGTCTGTTGATTTAGGAAATAAAATAGAGGAGATAAAAAATATTAACAGTTAAAAAGAGTAATAAAAACTTACTGATTCTGTTAATTTGGAAACCTATTCCGCTTTTTGTCCGTTAATATAGAGGAACACTGTAAATTTTTCGATTTTCGTCCATTAACATAGCGTAATGAAAATAACGAAACGATACCGATACCGGAAATGACAAAATGACAACCGATATCCACCCATAAATATGACCACATTTTGGTATACAATTATCAATATATACTTTGGAAAAACATAATTGTGGTTGTGATTGCATACTATTTAGAACTACCACTTTCATGTTTATTTAATTAAGAAAAATGCCATGTACAATTCTAAAAACCCATAAAATATTTTTTTTTTGCCAAAATTAATCTTTCAAAAATTAAAGATAGAAGTAATTAATTGGTTTGGATAGTTATATATATACACACACATATATATATATATATATATATTAGTCCACCTTATAAACTAATTTTAATTTTAAACCTAATTACAAACTTTAAACTTTTTTATCAAGGAGGCAAAAGCTGCCCCATCCTAACTTCGTCACCCTCGTCATCTTCCCTCTAACGGTCGATGTCTTCACATTTCATATTGATATTTGATAATTCAATTTGGAATATAAATTCCGGCTGAGTTTCCCTAGTATGATGATTGATCGGGGCAAGGAGTTTGACATATAGGGAATGGCTGATTACCTTACTCATTTTTCTGTTCCCCCCGCTAATCTTTTGGGAGATTTGGATTGCTCAAAATGGGATTCGCTTTCAAAACGCGCACTGTTGACTTTGAAGGTGTTATCTCGAATGTCCTAAGGTAGCTGTGTAGGTTGGCTTCTATTCTTGGCCCTACTCAGGTCTTATCGCCTTTTTGAATTGACCATATTATATCATTGGCAGAAGTGTGTACAACGGGTCTTATTGGAGTGCCCCACTCCTATTTCCCATGAGCGGCTTCCATCTGGTGGCTGAAATTCAACATTTGATGATTCAACCTCTATAACTTAGATTTTTTTTGGCCAAAAAATAGAAAGTGCTACCGCTACAGGTTTACAAATTTACGAAGGTTTTACTTCGAGAGGCATTGCCTGTTGGTTTTTTGGCTAGCATTTGGATGGTATATCCAGTACTATGGCCGATATCTTAGGTTTTCTGCATGGCATCACATTATGTTATTCTTTTGGTTTGGATCGCATCATGTTTGGGTCTGACTCTCTACTATTGGTGAATTGGTTTAGTACAACGACATCTCCTCCTTCGTGGTATCGGTCCTAGTAGTGAGATATCGTTTCCTTGTCAATTTTTTCTTCTGTCGATTCAACACTCATATCGGGAAGCTAACTTTTGTGCTCATCGCCTTACTAATAAGATAGCATGTTGGAAGAGAGCAACTACGAGCAATGAAAGCGGAAGATTGAATATGAATAAAAGAAATTGGGGGTTCTAAACCTTGCGTAGGGGGGCATTCAACTTTCAAGCATCAAGTTACATTTCAGTCGTGGATGAAACTCATAAGAGATTCCTGATCTTGAAAATCTGCACTTTTCAAAATCTAGAAAACAGACTGAGATTCTAGGATTTGATTCCTCCATTTGGGAAAGACTTATTTGCATACCTATTCCAGTTGATCTACACCACACTGAATATGGGGGGTGACTAGTTCTCTCTCCTCCTGTGAGACTTTTGCATGCTGATCGTTTTCGCATATTTTCACACCCTTAGATTTTGATTTATATTTAGTGTAGCTTATGTTTTGTTTGCATGGCATTGTAAGTCAATGTTTTATTTATTAATGGATACTGTTTTTTGCATTAAAATATAATTAATTTATCTAAACTGTTGCCACAACCTACCAAAAAGAAGTGCAACAACATAAGAAACGGAAAAATAACAATAAATAAATAAATAAAAACTAGGCAAAAAAATCATTAACTATACGCACACATTATAACGGATCGTTTAAAAGTATATTAATATTCATAACATAATAAGGGATCAATCCAAAGGCCAAACCCATGTCAAACCGAAAGGCCCAAGATACAACTATCCTTACTATAATTAGGGCAATAACAAAAAAGCCCACATCATCTCTTTCCTTACCCCTAGGACCCTATCGGTAGTTGTCTAGCGGAATTAACGGTAGCGGGTAACCTTCATCCGCTACCGCTACCGCTATTTTAACGGATTACGAAATGACATCCGCTACCGCTTATAGCTATTCCACTACCGTTACTACTGCTACGATAGCGGTAGCGATAGAGGAATCCGCTACTACCGCTATCGTTAAAATACTAACTTAATTTTTCCTTAATAAAAAGCCAAACATAGAAAATCGTATCTCAAAAATTACGTCAATAAATGCATATTCATCTACGTAAGGAACGGAATCTATTACAACAACTTGATTTTTCAGACAAAAAATAGTTTTGCACTTCACGGCCTACGCATTGTACTTTCCATTCAATTATGAATTAACTGCCCAAAAACTTGCAATTTCCAAGAACCTGAAATTTGAATTTCAGATCCATAATCTTCAATTAAACTTAATCATAAAAGTAAAACATGAACTCATATCCAAGAAAACAAGCACATGTGGTAAACAAGCACTTTCGGATGGAGTCTCTTACCAGGGAAGAATTTCTAGAAAATTGTAAGATCGAGTGAGCGACGATTTCAGCTTCTTCAAAAACCTAAAGATCTGGAAGCCCTAGCTGGAATAGTTTCAATTTCAAAATTTCTTCAAAAACTATTGATACTTCGCGACGCACAGTGAGAAGTTTGTTTGGGAATTGAGATGAGAAAGTGAATAGGTGAAGTCAAACTTTAAAGTGAGATTGTAATGGAATTATGGAAGTCTGAAAAGTGAAAACGCGTGAAACTATTTCACTGTGAAACTGATAATTGAAAAATGTAAAATCTGCTCTGATTATTTGAACTGAAGGCTGAAAATTTTATTTATTTTTTCAATTTTTTTTATTTAATTAAATAAAAACACTATTACTACCGTGAGCTACCGATATCGCTAATATAGCAGTTTCGGTTTTGATATTCGTTACCGCTACCGCTATACTGTTAGCGCCAATATAACAATAGCGATAGTAATAGCGATTTTTCGTTACTGCCGCTAACCACTAGACAGCCCTACACATATTCAGAAGATTTTACATATTCATAAGTTTTTGTGGGGTAACAGGGCTGGCCATTGCATACTCAAAAGTTGAGTTCGAGAACATTAAATTTAAATTTTTGTTTAATTTAATTGAAAATACGGGAAGTATGCCTCAACTCGGTTGAAGACTCATGAAGAGTCAGCTTTGTATATGTATAAATATTTTTTGATCTAATAAAACAAACATCTATATTATAAAGCGGCAGTTGTCCACGTCACCTTATTTTTGGAAGGTGACGTGGACAACACCCATTGGTTCAATTTTTTTTAAAAGAAAAACATTAAACCATAAAAAATACACGCATCTATACAAACAATGCTCATTTTGTGCAGATAAATGGTTCTGCATAGAGAGCGGAGACCATGAAAATCCGCCTATTGTTCTGATACATGGCTTTCCTTCACAGGTACACACAATCATATAATCTGAGCTTTAGCACATTTGTATGGTTTGCTAATCATACTGAGGTCCTGTACCAGAAATGAAAGATAAATATTTACACCATTGTTTATACTATCCTGCATTCAGTTGGAAATTACGTAGGAAAAAAACATATTTATTAGGTAAGTATTCTCTTTGTTTCTTCATTCAGTTGCTCTTATAGTTTCCCACCTGCAAATGGATGTAATTTACCTACTGTTGACCTTTCATATTTCCTCTACTAACACTCTTTGGCATGCGTATAAAGCATATAGCAAGACATCTAAAAAGCAGTTATTAATATGAAATGTTACCTCCAATGTTGCATATGATTTTCTGAGATACTCGACTTCAGATTCAAAATTGGCAACATATAGCATTGCTTCGACTCTTTAAAGGCATAAGGTATGTCAAGAGCTGCCTTCAGAAATCTTTCAGCAGCTCCAAGACTGCCAGGAGAAGCCTCTTTATATCCTTTCAGTTTTCGCTCTTCATCTTTAGTTGGTGCCATCTTCAATAAACTCTCAAGAAGCTCAATACCGAGAGTATCCGTATTGCCTGATTCAAGTGCAAAATCAGTTATCAGAAAATTACAGAGCATCAAGGTAAGCAATATAGACAAGCTATATAGTTAAGTAAATGTCTCAAATCGATCTTCATAGAGTAACAAAAGTACGAATAGTTCGTAAAAGAGACAATATCAAAGCCTGGTTGTCAAGAGAAACAACATATCAATGTTGGGAGTGTTTCTTGCCAGTAACATCATAGTTATTATAACAGGCAACCCATGAACACATAAAAGTTCTATTATTTTGAGAACCTGATCATCAAAACCTTCCCATGAAATCCAAATATAAACGATATAAGCTTACCTTCCAAGCCAAGAGTCCTTCACAAACTTCTTCCCGTGACGTTGAGTGCCCTAAACAGAATCGAGATGTTCTGCGCCTTCTTTGGATCAAGAACCCTATCACCACTATCTTGCCCGGGCGAGGAAGAACCTGCCACCTTGTCAGCTCTTTCGGAATAGGCTTCGGAGCATTAGCAACAAACAATGTTTCAATCATCTCCTCATTCAATCTGGTACAAACGGCTTCAACGAGATTCAATTTCACACTGGAATGGATGGGCACGTCAAGCAAGCGGGACTAGGGTTCTTCAAATTTCTTTCCTCCAAACGGCTTTTCGCGTTTCTATTGTGGCAACTTGTTGTAATTTGCGTGGTGGTGAATGATGAAGATTCAACTAAAAAGGGAGAATTAAGCGACTCTTCATCAATTCCGTTTTTTGATAAGATTGTTTTTCGGGCCCAATTCTACCATTTTTAAAAAATCTCGCGGGTCATGGAATTGAATTCTCCTACCTTCTTTGTTTACTGTGCGTCTAGTAAACATAGAATTACGCTCGAATTCTGTCATAATGACGCATAATTCTGTCTAGTAAACAAGACTTAACAGTAGTGTACTGGAAAGTGGAAACAATACGACTTAAGAAAAACTCAGAAATCCTCTGGGAAGAATTAGGACACGATTTGAAATACACTTATCCATATTTTGAATTCCAAAGAAGTCGACTACATAGAAACAATCGAGAGAGTAATTTATAATTCGACCCTAAACCCAGAAAAGCCTTAAAACACAAGCTATCTTTCAAGCAAAACCCAGGAAGAATCGATCGACCAAACAATTGATTTTTCGAACTAAATCTAATGAAACTACTAATAGAAGCACACGATCTAATGAAACAGCAAATGGTAGCACACAATAGTAGGACGAAAAAGAAAAAAAGAAACTCAATCAGACTTGTACCTGACATTCAGAGACGCATTCTTGGTCGCGTCGCATATACTTACAAGGAATACAGCATCGATTTGTTGGACCATGAGCGATGGAATCAGTCAATCAATCGGAACATGGTAGAATCTGGTTATCAAACAAAGAATTACTTAGAGAAAGAAAGAAGATAGTTCTGGATACCATACGACTCCAAAGAAAATTCCTACAGAAATTGAATTACCCAATCTAGAATTCCAAAGCAACCGAAAACAGATTGTTGAGTTTCTTTGGTCGGATTTTCGAACTCTTAAACACTTAATAGATTGTTAATAGGCGTTTGGAATCAAAATCTTGAAGA